>BQNB010014614.1:0-74763 GCA_026074375.1 Tanacetum coccineum
TGTAATATTGATATCTCAGACCCTCTGGATTTATAAATAGTAACAATTGGTCTATAAGCAGAATATATGTGGCAGATTAGCTCATGATTAGATCATTGCTAAGGTATATGTTGGAAAAACATAATCCATTAATCTTTGTTAGAAGAATAACAACCTTGTTATTCTTGTGTCAGGCTGCAAGTCGACACACAGGAAGAAGAAACAGGCCATGAAACTCTATAATATAAGGCCTATGATTATTAGTCTGCAGGCCTTAGGCCCAGACCCAAACTCATTAGGTTAGACAAACGGTTATAAGTGAAAAGGCACGTTGGTTGGTCTCTCAAAACCATCACATCCCTTCACTGTACCGATTCATTATGTATATATAGATTAGGATCTCTGTAAACAAACTATCCCTTTCACTTTTAATATCAGATTCATTAAGGGATCAAACCCCATCTTCTTTTGTTCTTTTTTTTCTTGTATGATGATGATTATTGGCATGATGCTTGTTTGATCCAGATCGATCCTGGAAACCCTCCCCCATCAGAACCTGTGAATTCTCAACACACTTTTTGTTTCTTCACACCAGTCTGAGCAGGCATTATATTACCACTATCACCAAGGACTCGCCACTTTCTTCTTTCGTCTTGTGCAATAATCGGCTGACGATGAACAGCAACAGATTCATTCGATGTCATAATACTTCTTCTTGGTCTTAAATATCACCAAAGCTCGACGATCGTTCTATTAGATTAGATTTAATCCCCATGAAACATAGGTAATCTTATCTTATATATCTTATAAGATTCAGTCCTCCACATTTACTGTGGAGTCTTTAAGATATGTAAGCCCAAGTTAATCTTGCTTTGAAATTTGTACGTATATATGAGGTAGTTTAAGCATGGACGTGAATACGAAGCATTTATGGAGTCGTATTACAATCCATTTAGTTTCTCAAATTAATTGCAAACGTAACTCTTAACCTATCATGTTCCACCAGGCTTTTGGTTTTCTAACTTTTCTTATACTTTAATTAAGCATTATTTGGCATGGCTATAAATTTATAAGATTCAGTCCTCCACATTTATTGTGGAGTCTTTAAGATATGTAAGCCCAAGTTAATCTTGCTTTGAAATTTATACGTATATATGAGGTAGTTTAAGCATGGACGTGAATACGAAGCATTTCTGGAGTCGTCGGTGACTGACTACTCCTTTTCATATCAACGCATATGGTCAAAAGACTTCGTTTATATGCAACAGGATGATGTAAATGGCAATGAAATTGATAGCGCTTCACTAATCACTATTCATGGCAGTTAATGATTCTGTTTTTCAGGTTCGATTTCTTTAAGATCTGAACTTTTATTTTCAGTTTTCATGATGTTATGTATTTACAAATATGGGTCACGTGCCAATATCTGAAATGATAATATTAATATAGCGGCGTTGTATTAAGATTATTTCCTTATTGTGCTTTTCAGAGAGCCATGTTTCTCTACAAGAAGCAAGAAGGAAGAATTTCGCTCACAAACTTTGGAGAAGATATCCGGATCCCATGTTATCAAAGGGTCCTGAGTTTGTTTCACCATCTGATGAAGAGAAAACAGAAAACCAGTGGAGGAGGGAGCTGCTGAGGTCACAGTTATGGAGACTACTATAGAAAAGGATGAGCCGACTATTCAAAATCTTAATGCGGTGGTAGAAGAGCATAAAGGCCAAGTACCGCATCAAAACCAACTAAAATAGCAGTGCGCCACCTAATCCCACGTATTCTAAATCAGCATGGCTTGAATTCTGAATTTCTGAAAGTTTCAGAGGTATAAAAACTTACCGGGCTCTATTTATTATTTTTATTTAGATTTTTATGACTGCTTGAGGATAGATTTGGCTTTTGATTGTTGTTAGATATGGTCTTTAAAGAGCGGCATAAGGATTAAAAGTATGCAATAAAGGTTAAAGCCAAGATGAGAAGAAAATCAAATCCATCAGAGGTCGGGAGTTTGCTGAAAGGAATGATCTATATTTGCAGCCTACTTATCTTTCTACTCTTATGAGCTTTTATTATAACATGTTATGTTATGAGTTCCATTGGTTCAGATGTGAAACATTGGGATGAACAGATACATTCATGGGTGCATCAGAATAGGCTTCCGTATACAGACGCTCACAGTTCCAGCATAAATTTAAAGGATCTAGCTCCTCAGATGAAAGGATTATATCACACATGAAACACCTCTCTGACGTATCCACGACTAATGTGTATAAGTAAAAGTTTAACTTTTTCAAAAAACAAGCCCGGTGCAACGCACGGATATGAACGCCAATACCAAAAGATAGTAGGACGTAAATTGGGCTAGGCCCAAGTCATATACTAAACCAAACTGGCTCAAATAAATGTCCACCTATACTCATTCTCCGCAGTTGAAACGAAAGGCTTTCGAACGTTCAAAATTACAATTACATGCCTACTGTTCCCTTTATTAATCCCGCATGTCCCATACAACCCAATATGTGGGATATGTTTTTTGTCAATCTGGCATTGGACAACCTATGGTTCCGGTCCCGCAGCAACATCACCTACTCAGCCTAGGGGTGTTGATTGGTACGGTTATCGGATTGTTCGGTTTATTCGGTTCTTTTTTTCTGGGTATAACCAAAAACCAAACAAAATTCAAATTATACCGAACCGAACCGAAAAACCGTAAACGGAACCGAATAAAATTTAGAGTAAATTACACCGTTCGTCCTTGTGGTTTGCGTTGACCGACGAGTTTCGTCCTTTAACCGAAAAAAATGCACCGTCCATCCTTAAGTGTGAAACGTTATGTATCGTTGGTCCTTCGCTTTAACGGGCTTCAATAACCCTTGTTAACTCTTCATAAGTGATATCCATTCGAGGGCATTATGGTCTTTTTTCCATGTCTTCTTCCTTCTTAGGTTACTAATTATCTTTCATATTTTATCTGTGTATTTTTCTCACAAACACCAAAAAGTCAAAATTTACACGTCACTTCCTCTTTTACTTGTTTCTTTGACATCTTAGAGCTCCAAGTACCATAACTTGGTAACACCAAGTTATGGGGTGCCACGTCAGCTTTTTCACATTCACTTCACATTCAAAAAAAATCAGGTAATCATAACTCAATAACACCATTTTTTGGGACCCATTATTTTTTCTTTTTTCATCACTTTTAAAACTAAATAAATTCATTTTCATTCATTAAAAATTAAAATTACAATTCCTAAAAAAAAAAATACAACCAAAATTAAAAAAAAAATTACACAAACTTAAAAATTTAAACAATCGAATTTTATTTAAAAAAAACTACTCGTCGAGTCGTCTTCCAGTTGGTTCGGTTCCATCGGCGATTCGGCACGAGCTTTGGCTTGATTTGAGCCTATTTCCCGTTCGATCCAATAGGCGTCGTCGGTCCGAACAAATCCTTCGAGCTATTAGGGCGATAAACGCAACTCCTCCAAACTTTTAATCGTCTCGTCTTTGTCTTTCCGACTTCCTCAAAACGCTCTTTTCGGCTGCCTCTCCGTTTGAGACGAAGACTCGTGAGAAACACAAACCGAATTGGGGACGTTGACTTCCCCGGGTTGCTTCGCCGGATGTGTCGGATTTTGGGTTTTTTTGTTCCCGTGTGCGATTGTTTCCCGGGTTGACCGAGGTCTTGATTCGGCACCGGGAAATAGCTCGTCGGTGGTTTACCGTATTCTGTGAAAATCGTACCGATATCGTCTTCGGTTAATAATCAACCGGGGTGCAACTTCGGGTGGGTGGGGTGGGGGGGAGACGTCCCATTTTGCGTTGTTGTCGGCAAAATCGCACGCAAGGGGCTTTTTCTGTGATTAACGATGAAATATTTTTACTTCTCTAGGTCGTTGGAATATTCCCGCGCCCAGGGCCCATCAAAATCACCCTCACCTCGCCACTTTATATTCAACCGATTGGCACCTTTTGTATATTGCTTTGAACTTTTTGGCAGTTGATGTTCAATGTCTCCATATTGCTTGTCAACATACTTTGGTATATGTGGAGACCACGTTTATTTGGAAATTTTCCCGATTAAAATTCGTGAGCACTTAACCCGAACCCAAAACGTGTCCTTCGGACGCTTTGTGACCATACGCGGCCGATGCGTTAACGATTCCTCGAATACCGCAGAGCAGAAACACTCGGCAAGTAACGCTTCCTCGTACCGAGGGACCAACGTAAAGTAACTTCACCCGTGCGTTCGGCCTCTTTTCCTTTTGAACTTTTGGCCACGGTGTTGTTTAACCGGGGATTTTTTTGGTTTGGGTAGCCGTTGTTGTTTGTGGAAAATGGTTTTGTAAGATTGGGGCTTGTTGTTGTGGTGGGTTTGTTGAAATGTTTTTGGTAAAGTTATGTTTGAAATTCAATAAAAGCTTCTTTGTTGATTTGGAAGAAAAGCAAATGCTATGGGAGTCATCGGAGTTTTGGTTCCTTTCGCTAGACAACCGGGAATGCAGAATTCGAGGTTAAGTCCGGACACCCATTGTGCGGAGTCATAATGAGGCTCCAAAACGAACCTTGATTGGGAAAGTCGGCCATTTTTTTTTGAAGAATGAAAATGAAGATTGGATGAAGATTGAATGTGTAGGTTGATGATGAATATTGATGATGAAATGAGATATATACAGTGGGTAAAAATAGTTTGAAAAAAAAAATTATTCAACTAGCCGTTAGCCACTTTTTTAAAAAAAAAATTTGTTTTTTTAAAAAAAACTAGCCGTTACCGGCATTTTTTGAATAATTTTTTTTTTTAAATAAGGCTAATATAGCCGTTATATTATTTTATTTTATTTTTAAGTTTTTTTTTTTTAAAGTGAGCCTCAACGAGGCGTTGGGGTGGTAACTCCACCACCAACGCCGTCGAGGTTTTTTGCCAGACGGTACCATAACGCCGGCAACGGCGTTAACGCCACCACCCACGGCGTTATGGTACCTGGAGCTCTTAGATACCATCAACCAACCTCACAATTTTATTACTCTCCCTCCCTTCTCACATTAAGTGTCCACTTGACTTTTTCAAAGTCTTTTTTCTTCAACTTTGACCTTAATGATTTCTTCTTATATTATATGATACTTGATGCAAGATATATATGAACGGATAGAGTTTTGAATATATTTTTCATTGGTAAAATTTTCGTTCAATATTATATAACACAAACAAAAATATTTATGGTCAAAGTTGAGGAAAAAAGACTTAAAAGATTCTATTGTGGACACTTAATATGGGACGGAGGGAGTAGTATGGTTAAAACCCTTTCCATAGGCGGCAGATTGACCCTTCTTAATCCTGTTCTATTTTTATTGGGGCCTCTCCAAGATATTATAGTCAAACTTTAGGTTCCAATAAGGGCGTGTTTGAGACTAAGGAAAAAAAAAAATTCTATCCGAATTAACTTTCTCAATGGTCTGTTGAATCTTCGGATAAAAGATTTCGTGGGTAGCTTGGAAGTGAATTACTTCGCGTCCAAACTGAACGAGTGGTCTTGTGAGTCTCAAGTTTCTTCGCGTTGAATCCGTGTTCTTTTGTTGAAGTGTGTGTGGCCTTCATTTCTCTGGCGATTTCGGCTCTAATGGTGTATTAAGTTATTCACGCGATTTATGGCATCAAAGTTTGAATCTTCATGTGACCGATCAACGCCTCGATTTGGGTGTGCTCTAAATTTTAACTTAAGTAAAATCTTTGAAAGATTCTGGTTTATGATTTTTCTTTTTCGCATAGTAAGAAGGCGGATTGGGGACGGTGTCTATGTACTATTTTTTAGGTATGAAATATGGTTAGTTGAGTGCCGCTCACTTTGTGTTCAGTTTCCCCGTTTGTTTTGCATCTCGAATTGTATATAGGAGATAGTGGGGCTATAAAATGGGAGCTTCTAAGAGTCCTCCGGTTTAGCTTCTTTTTATGCCGGGACTGCGTGATGGCGCTGAGCGGCAGCATGTGAGGGATGACCTTTCTTCATTATGAACTCGGTTTCCGTCCATTATAATTAATTCATCTCTCCAAAAGATAGGTGGACCTTTTGATTTGCCGGGAGATGGAAGATTCAAGGTTAAATGGTCATCAAAACTTATTGATACTATGTTTCGTCTCTTCCGCTTCGTCGGATGATAGCAACTAGATTGATAAAAATTCATTCCCCATTTAAGTTAATTGTTTTTTTCTGGCGTGCTCGTACGTGGATAGGGGTTACCTACTAGAGTCAATCTTAGCCGTAGAGGAGTTTTGTTGGATACCCATTTCTGTGTCCTCTTTGTAATGCTAGCTATGGAAGGATGTTCAGCATGTTTTCTTCGATGTGACTTGGGCTTCGGGGTTGTTCATCTCGTAAAAATTGTTCGTTTGTACGGGATATTGGATAGCAGCGAGATTTAGTACCTTTCTCGGATTGGGATGCTTGGTTCTTATGCCTGTCGACTTTCTTCCTCGTCTCAATCTATTTTAGAAGGTGTATTTTATGTTGCTTGATGGCGTATTTGGAGGCTTCGAATCAGTTGGTCATTGACGCTTCGCCTCCTAATCGTTCGAGACGATTTTTTCTGATGACATTGTTTCATGGACCTATTTTATTGTGTACTTATTAGTAGATGTAATAGGGTTTTTTCTTGGGATTATTGGTTAAAAAACCCCTATCTTATTTCTTTGTTAAGTCTTTCTACTCCATGGCTCTAGTTTTTTTTAATAAAGTTGCCGTTCAAAAAAAAAAAAAAATCTTTTTCACTACATTCATCACAACTCAACCCTCAATTACATGAAATAAAAAACCCTCCCAAGATTCCTAATAAATGCGCTTCCACCACGCCGTCGCCAGCCACCGACCGCAAGCACCCACTGCCACTAAATGTCTCAACCTTCAACCACCATCTCAGTCCTACTACCGTCGTTCAGTTGTGTCGTGGCTATGAAATGGTTAAAATTTCAACATTTGGATATATATCTTAGCTTTAAAGATAAGATGTTAGTTATGGATCTGGGTTGTTGATTTAAGTTGTGGATTTGGGTGGTTGACTTTTCAAGAGATTTTTGTTCATAAGTCAATTATGTCAGCTTCCTAATTGCAACAGTAAAACCAATACAAATTACAAAAAGTAAAAAAGTTGGTCAATTGTTTACTTGATGATTTGTTTTCTTCTAACAAAAAGATGTCAAACAGAATGCAAAATATACATGTGACGAAAATAGATTTTTGTTTATAGTTTACATATTAAAATGAATGTTATTATGTTAATTGTAATTGTTGTTCAGTTTTGGACAGATGGTATTTTGTGGGTTTTGATTTTGTCTTTGAGTGTTAGATAACGGAGTGTTGGTGTTGTGGAGATTATATATAGCAATTAAGGGGGTGTGATATTAAGATTTGTGAAGGTGACCGGAGTATTTGGACTGTGGAAGAAACGGTGCGTTGGTGAAGATGTTACTGTGGATTATTGGAGTTGTAGTTTTTGAATCCTGTGTACAAAAAAAAAGAAAACAGTTTAAGAATAATGATTATAGTCTTATGGAAGGTGGTACGGAGGTTGTTAGAATGGAGGTGGTAGGGCGATATGGAGGAGATTGGGTATTGATGGTTTAAAGAAGAAGATGGTATATTAAAGAAGAAGAAAATGATTGGTGGTGATAGACCCACATGACATGTCTTATTTGTTTGTTTTTTAAAAAGATAAAAGAAAAAAAAAATATAGTAAATTTATCATACTATAACCCAAATTAGAGAAATCCAAGTGAAGTGCTCTCTCTCATCGAGAGATTATTGATGACACGTTAAAGCGAAAGTACCAACGATACATAACGATTCACACTCTAAAAAATATGACGGTGCATTTTTATTTTTATAAACATCACTTCATTTATTTTTTTATATATTATTATTATCTCATAATAAATCACTTTATTTGTAATTTACTTATTTTATTTTACAAAGAATTATTAGGAAGCCAAGATATCATCTAGGCCGCCACTCCTTGATGTGTGTGTTTATCTGACTGGGGTTTTCTCCTTTGACACAAACCAGGATGGTTAATTGTGTTCAGCCTTCACACGTTTACATTGTGTTGCATCAATCAGCCATCATGGTTTGTGTCAAAGGCGAAAGTCTCAGTCAGATAAACACACACATCAAAGAGTGTGGGCCTAGATAATATCTCGGCTTTCCAATAATTATTTATAAATCTCTTAAATTTCTAATAAAGTGATTTATAATAAATAAAAAATAATAATAAGTAAATTACTAATAATAGAATTAATAATAATAATAATAATAATAATGTTGGGGTTGGTATTGATTATTGCAAAGAGCACAAGTAAGGTTTTCTTACCACATTTAATTGAGTGCTTGTGTTTCACACACTTTATTGACTCTAGGGGAAAAGGGACCTATATAGCATAAATTCTCAACCACTTGGATTTAATGTCTCCAAAGTTGAGCTTCTTATCGAGAATGCATGTTGATTTGCTTAGTTCCTCTTATTAGGCTTGATGGAGTAACAAGACCAAACTCACCTTACACCTCAGCGCCACGTTATCTTTCTCTCTCCACGTTAGCTTTCTCTCTCCAACTTTACGACTCACCTTTCAACCGTAATAACACTCACCTTTCAACTAAACCACGGCCGGTCCTGAGGTTTTGGATGCCCTGGGCGAGACCATTAAAAATGCCCCTATCAAATAATCAACAAACAATCTACCGTGGGTTTGAAACGTAACAAAGCTTGGCAAATCATCAACATGATTTAAAAACGGAAGAAAAACCCATTATATTTCTAATTCCTCATGTTGTACAGTATCATATTCAAGTGTAATTTTCAGAACTATAATGAACTTTTGTTTTTTGTTTTTTGTTATCAATCAATTATTTTCAATAAAAGAATATGCATTAACTATAAAGTCATGAGCAAAAACATATACGTAGTGTTATTTAAAACATATTATTTTTAACTATATTAGCTAAAAAACAAGACACATACTAGTTGTTTCATAGATAATTCTAACAAATTAATAAGGGCCCGTTTGGTTTGTAGGTGGGTTTAGGATTTGGATTTGGATTTTGATTTTGATTAGGATTTGGATTTGAGTTTGGATAGGATGTGAGAGAAAAATATATATTATAAAAATATATAAATAATAAAGAAAATATAAAAAAGATGAGTGAGAAATATAATTTGATGAGTGAGATAGAGAGAGTTGATAGACTGGTCCCACACTTTTATCAAAAGTCACCCTCCCACCCAAGATTCGGTACAGTATTTGTTTTTGTGAATCATAGTATTACTTTTACAAACCAAACAATTATTATTAACAATCAATGTATTCCTGTGGGTCAACAACCCTCAACCAAACGGGCCCTAAATAAAATTAACAAAGAAAGAAACTCAAGAAGCCAAGTAAAGGCCCAAGTCATTTACTTTTACTTTATGGCCCACCAATCTATATAGCCCATCCACTTAAGAAAATCATGTTTTTTGCTTCTTCCGCACAAGAAAAACTGAATATGGATGCTGCCATTGAAGAGAGCTTCAACATTTATAAGCTTTGTTTATCTTAAATCATTTATTATTGCTTCTTAAAAAATAAGATGTGTAGTTCAATATTATTAACAATAGTATACTTAAAAACTGAAATTCTTCACACTAATATATAGATAGCCGGTTGAAGCTTTGGATGCCCCCCAAAGTTTTGATGCCTTGGGCCGTCGCCCGCTTCGCCCGGTGCCAAATCCGGCCCTGAAAAGTACAAACCACTGGGATGATTTTTGCAGTTTACTCTAATAAATAAAAAACTTTTTGAATTGCATAACTTCTTTTCATGACGTCATTTATATGTCATTTATCCAGGTGTCCAATTTCAAATTCATATAGCTTCCATCCAAATCTAATGTCGTGTTTATTCTTCAATTTTTTATAGACGCATAAAGACCCTATCGAATTACGTGAATATTAATACCGTGCGGTGTCTTCTTGATTTAAAATAAGCTTTAAACCTAAACTTTTACAAACTTCGACAAACTCAGTATATAACCCTTTAAACAGGTTTCGATCACCCTCCAATAAAACGCAGTTGTGTACTAGGTCCCACGGATGGCGCCAACTTGTTAGTATAAAATATGTGATGGGGTATTGAGTGGGCTCAGATTGTTTGTTGGGCTGGACCTTCGAGCTCTCTTGGGGTTAGATCTTGTACTAAACAAAATAATTGAAATGATTTCCTGCACAAGTAAAAGTAAACCGTTAGCTTTATCGTGGGGACGGACCTCACGATTAGACTCTGGCGTGAGAGTAAGTACACATGTTGTCAGAGAGTATGTGTGTGTATTGGGAAGAGTGAGAAAATCGTACCTTTTGGTGTGTCAGATGACTCTTTTTATAGGGGAGTCTAGTACTAGGGTTTCCTAGTATTTCACTTACAATTGTAGTGGCCGGAGTGGGACCCTTGTCGGGCAAGGGTCCGTGGTTATCGTGACTGCGTACACGATTGCCTTCCGCGGACGTTAGTTGGTCCGTGGATGGCCTACGAAAGCAGCATGTGACAGATCCGCGTTTGTCTTGTTATATCCGGGTCATGGCCAGTGTGGTTCTGGGCTTAGTTTCGGCCCGTTATGCTTATTATTTATTTAGTTTGGCCGGAGCCCTAATTTAATGGTACGGCCAGGCCCAAAAGCCTGTCGTATCCGTTATACGTCATCATATGGTTTGTAGTAAGACGCGCTTCGCCTCGCAATATGGAACCTGACACTGCGTTGGCCACCAGTCTTTAGAGCAAATAAGCAAAATGTTTGTCGTTAGTGGTATTGCACTTATTTGTGACCGTACTTTTGAACGTTAATGTTATGCTTTTCGCATGTGTTCCTTTGCAAAGAACGTCTGACTCATGCACATTTCCTTCTTCAAGAATCAATCGCCAAATAAGTTTAAATGCCTTTGTTTCACGTTATATCCAACAATCGGTTATAAAAACCATGTTCTTGATAGTGAAGCACAACTGCTTGATTCAGATATGCAGTGATAGCTTTATATAGCCCTGAAAGGATTCTCAATATTGAGAAACAATTACTCGATATAGAAGTTTATCTACATGTTATTGACTGTCGCGACTTATGGAACACGTGTGGAGATTGAGGGTATTCTATAACGCACATCGAGTGTTGTGCCTTTTGAGAGCTTCTTGTTAAAATTTGGAACTGAAAATAAATTAAGATGAGGGAAAAGAATACAAGGTTCTACGCACCATTCAAATGGATAATTATGATGATGTTGATGGTGGCAACGACCCCAGCGACTATGATCTAACGATAATTAAAACATCTCCATCAAAAAGAAAATGCGCTTTGTGACAGACTCAAAGATGCGAGTGTTAGACAATGATAAAACCCGTGTGTATAATTTATTATTCGGCCACAATATATAGAGTATAAGACATACCAAACCCTAATTGGCCCAACCCGCAAGCCAGGCTTGGGCCAACTTATTCACTAATACTCCCCCGCAGTCCAAGCGGCGAAATCGCGGAATCTCGAACTAGAGTAGTGAACTAGAAAAGAAAAACAAAAAAACAAAACATTAACGTAATAAAAAAACAAACTGGCTCGTGACCGAAACACGAACAACAATATAAGATTGTGTGGATTTGTGACCTTAACACAAATCACCAACACAAATTACGGGATAAACCAAAGTATCCTGAACCGAAGAATAAACCAAAGTATTCTCTTAAAAAAACATTTAGTTTAAAAAAAACCAAAAAAACTAAATAAAAAAACAAAACAAAGAACCACGATAGATAGATCCACCATCATCACGTCTCTCTAAAATTTGCATAAAAAAGATAACCAAACTTTGAAAAGGCATCTTTCACAGCTCCATCAGTTGTTGACCATGACAAGCCACAAATAAACGAATGTTTTGCTACTTCGTCCAAGATCTTCTTGTTTTTTTTATGGTATTTGATGATGGAGTGATTGATGAGAGGGGTTAGAGTTTGACGGGGTGGTTTAAGGGAGGTGGCTCAACGTAGCCACCTAGTCTGAGGATCAGACCAGCTCCGATACCATGTTAGACAATAAACAAACCCGTGTGTATAATTATTATTCAGCCACAATATATAGAGTATAAGACATACCAAACCCTAATAGGCCCAACCCGCAAGTCAGGCTTGGGCTAACTTATTCACTAATAGCGAGAGTGTTGTCGATGGTGGTTGATGTGTTTCGGTTTTCCAAAACAAAGGCATCAAGCATTCTTTTGTAGATGTTCAAATTGCGGTTATCAAAAATCCATTGTCGGTTATGAAATGACCTTATCCATTGAAAGATGGGTAACAAAGGACGTAATGGTGAAATAAATTACAAAAGATTATTTGCTTTGTTGCAGTGTTAAATGTGTTTCACATGAACTAAAAATACATGTTCATGTGAAGCATCTTCTTTATGTAATACACATATTGCATTCCAAAATGTTTTTTGCAATTTCTTTTAACACATCATCTTCTATTTCCCATCCTCCTTTGCTCAAGTCTAGTTGATCACCCATCTTTCCATTTAGATAATCTTCATATGAACTGCTATCAAAATATGAACTTCCTTCATTCGTTCTAAAAATTTTAATACATTAACTTTGAGCATCATCGATGTCATTTCTTTGAATTTGATCTGAAACAAGTGTTCTTCTTGATGAAGGTGTTTTCATTATGTCATTCACCCCGTTAAAATCATCATCGACGTCATCATCATCATCGTCTTTTATCTCGATTAGCTCTTAAAGATTGGAGGATTCATACGAAGTTATTTTGTGTTTATGTTTAGGGGTATACTTTTTCAATCCTTTCAAGACGTGCCTAATAACTTTCTTCAATGTACCTTCTCAATTCTTTTTAAAGTTTGGCATGTACTTTCCTAATTTGTTTAGTACGTGCCTGATAACTTTCTTCAATATACCTTCTCGACTGTCTTTAAAGTTTATTATTTACATTTTTATATAGTGTATACAACAAATGTGATCTTGTGCCAAAAAAAATACAAGCTTATAAGACACACAACACTATGGCTGTGTGCACAACAATTGTATACAGACGCTCCGCGACAACACACGGGTGAAAATCCTAGTTATAACTAAGCATCAAGCACACACAAAATTCATCACATATATTATGGAAATCCTTGTCACTGCAGATCTCGATATTGGTTTTTTGTGTATATTAAAACGACCAACCCGAAAATAACCCAAACTCTCATTTGGGTCAGCCCACTCGCACCCGGGGTTTCAGCCCAGAGGCAAAATGACGTCGTTTTTGCACCTTCAAAACGCTATTGTTTACTTCGCTATTTTATATAAGGGTAATTATTGCTAACTCTGTTAGAAGCATCCAATTATTGTTGCTCGCAGTTTACGTTAACAAAAGAAATAGGCATTATAAAAAAAACCGTAAAAATCTTTACATTAATTAAAGACAAAGTTAATTGTCCAACATCTATTGTTTGCTTGAATTATAGAGTATATATTGAAGCAGCCTCTAGGGTATTAAACTAGTTCCGGTTAAAAAAAGTTTTTCAAATTTAGTGTTGTGCGACCGCGAGATCGTGTGACTTCGTAGAAAACTCGAAACGTGTCCAAAAATGTGTGGGATGTTTTATGCTAGATAGAAGTGACGTATTCTGCAACTAAAATTATTATTTTATAGATTGACAAAATGTTTTTGTCTTATTAGAAAAGCGAGACCCACAATTTACATTTTTTTTCATGTTTGATTTTGAGTCTTTATTGTATTAGAAAAGCGGGCCCCACTTTTCTAAGTAAGACAAAAAAATAACATGTCGGTCTAGAAAAAAAACCTTGGTCGCACAAAACGTCACTTGGTCTAGCAAAGACCATCTCACTTACGTTTAGACACGTGTCGAGTTTTCTATGAAGTCGCACAATTTAACTGTAGTAATTTTCACTACTATAAAGTGAATAGCAAAATAGAAAAAATAGATTGTTTTTTAAGATTCCTCTAAAATTAAAAAAATAGTTATCTCTCTTGGTCAGTGTAGCAAGAAAATCATTGTAAGAAACAAGTTGACTTATTCACTAATACATTCACCAAAACAAATCGGTTTTTCAACCTTAAACCTTCAAACCACTTTACTTGGGGAGGTGATTTGCACACTTTTCTAATTGATTGGCACACTTAAAAGTGTTGTATGTTGATGACATCAAATAACGTCTATTTTATAGCATCATTTATCTTATGTTATTAACCCATTTTGTATAATTATTGCAAAGAATTGTTACTTAATCACTTATATTTGAGAATTGCAGTAATTATGGAGTACTTGGTGAAAGTTAGCAAAAGGCGAGTATTTTGGAGCTTAAATGAAGATATTACTATTCTGAAGACCAATACGCCGTATCCATCAAGGAAGATACGGCGTATCCGTGCCTGCACTCACCAAAGATCACAAAGGAAACTTGTTCAATACGCCGTATCCAGAGAAGACCAATACGTCATATTGAAAATATAGTATGGGAAGATTCTGGAAGATATCAAACGTGGTCCCTACTCTAAGAAACCCCCCAATACGCCGTATCCAATCCCTTGGATACGCCGTATCGAACCGATTTCCAGACAGTATAAATAGAAAACTCAAAAACGAGTTTTAAATGTGCTAAATCATATTCTCGATACCTAAACCATAAAAGTCGATTTTCAAAGAAAAAAAATAGCAGAAGAGGTCTTGCAATGCATTCTGTTATAACAAAGATTCACGCCTAGAACAAAGGATCCGGAGGTATGGTAAAATGAAAAAGATGTGTAGCCATTATATTAGAGAATAAGGAAAAAGATGGGAAGTTGTATGTGTGCTTGAGAGAAAACACACACACTTACACCTTACAAATGTGAACTTCACCCCTCCATGGAAGCATGGAGGGTGTATTTATAGTCCCGGTCTCGACTAGCTAAACTAACCCAACACGACTATAAATGATAAATGTAATTCCGGATTAGTCAACATATTTTAGGGCTAACAATCTTCCCCCAATATGTGGACATACGAAATTACTTACAATGTTCCTAACAAGTACAAATACAATTAAATAAAGTCTTCCAAAGCGCTTCCAAAGCTGAAGATGTCTTCTGAGTTCTTTTGGTCTTGAACCTTGTACTCCAGCTTGGATCTTCATTGTCTTTACTTGTTCTGGAACCATTGTAGTATGCATGAGTTGGATTAACTTCCCCCAATTTATGCAGCATGTCTTGAAAAGCTTTCTTCATAGACTCCTTTTTGGCGAAGTTTTTGAATCAACTTCCCCTCAAACCAACATCCCTATCTTTAGCAGATTCTGAAACTTTGATGTAGCTTGAACTATCTTCTACTTGTCATTGACGTGCACAGCGGAATTTTGTAGAAGTCAAACCACACCAACGACCTCTGCTTCTTGTCATTAGGGCTTGGTGAATATTCGTTCGGGGGTGCATGTGAGAAATCAGCAACAATTCTTCTCACGTATGCAGTATACTTCACAAACCATACTAAGTAAAACATGATAACATCAAAGTCAATTAAGTCCCAGATGTACACATTCCCCCTCATGATGGTTGCGAACTCTCAGAAGCATCATTGTCGTGTACGTCCATATACTCGAGAAGTTCTTGTCATAAGCACATATCTTGAGATCCAAACGAACCATTACTCTCTTGACTTTATAAACCGTAAAAGGAGATGAAGCAAGACTCAAGAACACTTGGTATAATCAAGGTCTTGTATATGAATGTCATTGAAAAGCTTTGAAGATTTTGCTTAGACTGTGAAGTATCGTTGTCTTGGAATAGCACAAAAATACCCATGAAAAGTGCTGATTACATCTTAACCTTTAAACTCTCTGGCTAACTTACCAACCTCTTATTATGTCGGCTATTGTCGTGACCACTTGGTGAAGTAAACCCGATATACTAAACTTGAAACTGAAGTAAAATCCTCCAAATTTGTTACTTAAGCTTGCACTGTTGTTGATTAAAGAACGGTGTAAAGAAATGGTACCGCAACAAATCTCTAAGTACTCTATACCCATCATCAAAAGTATCAGAAGTACAATACCTCTTGAAGTTATCCACGTCGACTTTTGCGTGTGACACTGAGCACTACAACGTAACTCCTTTAATATTACCCGTGAGTACTACAATGTAACTCCTTACATCAGGTATAACTAGATAATCCAAGTCTTAATCATCTGTTTTATACGTTCAAGCAAGTTATCATTGAAATCATGCATCCAACCAACCCCGATTTCAGGATAAAATAAGTAGACGCCTTCGTGAAATCCGACTTCAATCGCAAATAAGGGATACCAAACCAACTTCGTGATCACTTGTCGTCGTAATCCGAATCTCTAGCCGTTTTGTCATTTATTGAATCTTTTTAGGATCGTTTTAGGATTAAGTGTTGTTGTTTGTGTGGTGTGTGGTTATGGTTGATATATGTCTTATAAGTCTTGATTCTTGATGCTTATTGTAAATTACCATTGCATATTTCGCTTGATCAGAAACATATTTCGCTTGGTTTCACATTTCGCTTGAAATGAAAAATGTCATATTTCGCTTGGATGAAAAATTGCATATTTCGCCTGATAAATTGCATATTTCGCTTGGAAAATTGCATATTTCGCTTGAATTCAGATTTCGCTTGAAAGGAAACATATTTCGCTTAATTGCATGTTTCGCTTGAAATGTTGCATATTTCGCTTGAGTTAAAAATGCATATTTCTCTCAAAAATTGCATATTTCGCTTGAAAAGAAACATATTTCGCTTGAAACATATTTCTCTTCCTTCATACCTGCACATTTCGCTTCATTCAAACAGATGACTTTTTTCCACTTTCTGCAAACAAAACACGTTTTTTTTCAACAAAAATCACCCAAAACACACCATTTTTGACTTTGTACCTTGATTTTTCTTACACAACTAGTTACCTTAGGCCTAGATCTTGCTTAAAAACATAAACATAAACACTTTTAAGCACAAAAATCCAGGTTTGACTTTTTGAACCAAGAACCAAAAGTAACAAGAAAATCACGATCTAGACACGATAAATCAGTGGCTAACCAACACGAATTCCCCCTATGCTTTGGTGCCAATTGTTATAATAAAGATTCACGCCTAGAACAAAGGATCCGGAGGTATGGTAAAATGAAAAAGATGTGTAGCCATTATATTAGAGAATAAGGAAAAAGATGGGAAGTTGTATGTGTGCTTGAGAGAAAACACACACACTTACACCTTACAAATGTGAACTTCACCCCTCCATGGAAGTATGGAGGGGGTATTTATAGTCCCGGTCTCGGCTAGCTAAACTAACCCAACACGACTATAAATGATAAATGTAATTCCGGATTAGTCAACATATTTTAGGGCTAACACATTCCAATCCATAGGAGACAACGTGTAATTTCTTATACTTTTGTAATCGTTCAGTTTTTGGTATCATTTGTTAACTCGGTTAGTTTACCTTGACTAAAATAATTACTCTTGTATTAATTATGATGTTTCAAGGCTAATACCTTCGGGTATTAGTCATTATTATGAAGATCTGAATGTTTGGTTTTGTTTATATCTCGATTGCTTAATTAATCGATGTATGCTTGTTTATGTTTATCAATATACTTGTTTACGTGATTTTGTATGCGCCCTATCATTCAACCGGATCTAGTGATACGGACCAAGTAATCTAGATGCCGGGATGGCTCTCCATATAGTATTTTTTTTAAATTACGAAAAATTTTATATAATTTTTTTGCTCCATTAAAATTACGAACATTTTTATAAACTAATTTTTTTTAATATAAACAAAAAATTTTAATTGCGAAATTTTTTATAATTTTTTTAAATTACGAAAAATTTTATAAACTTTTTTTTAATTAAGAAAAATTTTATAAACATTTTTGCTCCGTTAAAATTACAATTTTTTTTTATAAACTAATTTATTAAAATATAAACAAAAATTTTAAAATTACGAAAATACTTAAAATTACAAAAAAAGGTTATAAACTTTTTATAATTACGAAAATTTTTATAAACTTTTTTTGCTCCGTTAAAATTACGAAATTTTTTATATTTTAAGTAAAAAATTATAAAATATTTCGTAATTTCAAAAATTATATTTTTATTTTTAAAAATTAGTTTTAGGGACGATAGATGCAATTTTGTAAATTCTATTTTTAAAATTTTATTTTTATTTTATAAATTTTCATGAATTTTATTTTTAATTTTTTTTCATATTTCAAAAAGCAACACGAGTACGATCACTCTTAATATTTTAAATAAATTTATGTTAGTGGAAATCATATGTGGCATGTTCATGTAGGATTAATTTAGTTGGTTTCGATAAAACAAGTTCGATGGTGCAAATTAACACAAAATAAGAAAGTATGTTACATTAAATAGAACAAAAAAAAGTTCACGTACCAAATCGGTATATTTGAAAAAGTTTGTTTCATATTCTTTTACTTCATTCTCATTATGCAGTTTGTATGAAAAACTCATTATGCATAACATATTTAAATTTTTTATTCATTATGCGTAATATAGTATATTGTAATATACTTTTTCATAAATTATTCATTTTTCATAAGTAAATATTATAAAATATTAGTTTAAGTTTGTTATGCATAATGAGTTTTTCATCGGTAGAAACTGCATAATGAGACTCGAGTAAAAGTATGACTTATAAAAAAAACTAACTAGATTAAGCTTATAACAAGTGCTAGGAAAAGAAAGTTTATGATCAATCTGTAATAGACATGATACAAATTTGAAAACTAACATATTTGACCCCTTAAAGTCAGGTTGTGTCGCTTCATGAAGAAAACAAATACTTACGTTGAGGTTGAATTAATAACGTTTAGATTCATAAGGCTAGTAATAGTTCATCAAGGCCGTTTCTATGTTTTTGGAGCCGTGTGACGCCTGCAGATGAATAACTTGATTAAAATTTACAATGAAATTTTATTTGGGAGTTTAACTACAAGAAATGATATCAGTGTCTATTATTATGGTTTTGCTAATATGTGCTCACCGAGCATATGTTATAGGGCAATTAAGATGGCCGGCTAACAACAGGTCGAACACTATTTCCTACTTCATGACAGTAGTACAGAACTCACTCTACTACTGCTCCATACAGAGTAAGAATTCAAGGCTTTCAAACACTCTTAAGGCCTTTCATAGGTCAAGAGCTGTATTTCAGACACCACCATTTTACGATCTGTACTTCAATCGAAGCTACCATTTTCTATTGTATCGCCTAATGCCTTGGGTACCAACCTGCGGCTACCTGATCACACACATGAGCAAAACCCTTATAATTAATATGACGAACCTTAATGCGATACTTATTATAAAGTCCATTCATACACAATCCATAGGTTGGATATGGTAAGACTTTGAAATCGCAGAGAAGTGTTCTACAATACAATCAACATACTTTCTTTAAACTTAGAAGTCATGTATTAGTCCAACTCAATACTCCTATAAAATAACCATCCTAAAAACTACTTTCACACCAAACACATCTCAAAAACCACCCTACAGAACTTGATCAATTGTGTCAAATAAACCAATAAGAATCAGCAATGGTGACCGTTGTATTCGTGGTTCTTGTGTCCTTTGGCTGCTTTTTCTTCCTAGCACCTACCTTATTTGCTTTGTGTTACATCATTAAGAAGTGGAAATGCAAAAAGACGACTAGCAAAGACGAAATGGTTCATGTTGACGAGCATTTGAAGGTAACAGAGAACGCCGTGGAAGTTCCTCTTGGCTTTAAAGTGGCTTCAATTACGATTGACGATGATTTGCATGCTGACGGGGAAGAATACTGCAGGAAGAATGAGAAGTTTGGAACAGAGTTGCATCAAACACCTTCTATGATGTAATCTGACCTTTTAAGGACCTTATGCTGTCGTATGACTGCATATTACTATCTTATTTAACTTCTTACTACTTTCTTGGCAATGAAAATAAGAAATATGTTGCAAAAAGTATATACTAATTTTCACATACAAAAGAAAAAAAAACATTATTATATCATGGATACAAAATGGTGTACTAATCAATTCTCATTTCAAAATGAGAAAATAATGAGTGAATACAATAGTTGGACAACAACAAATCAATTGAATTTGTTTCAAACGACAACCCGACTCTTTTTCTCCCTCTTTCTTACACTCGAAAACACACACCATCAACGAGAATGGTAACATGAAAGGTTAGCATTTTGTCGTAAACAACAGCCTGCAAAAAACAAGAGCAACTCAATTCAAAAACTCTGCTGAATTTTATTAAGTTAAACTAATTTAAGGTCAAAAACCAACTTCTGAATTCAAAATTGATGCAAATTTTAATGAACAAACATATAAAAGGATTTGGATGTCGCATCAATCTTTTTCATACCTAATCCTATTATATATAAAAATTAATAGAAGAATACAGATAATTATGTTGTAATTGTATTGAAATTAAGTAGGTTTGACCTCAAAGAAGTCATATAGTCAACTTGCAATGTTGTAATTTCATAGATACGAGAACAGGATTTCGTTCCAGGCATCAGGTACTCCAGGTAAACACCAATGGCTACAATCAGGAACCGTTGGATTATCACTCCATGTACCAACATGTGCATCACTACGAAACGACCCCATAGGTGTCACGTGCATTGCGGTTACAGGAACCGCCATATTGTTCACCACTTTCTTTATAATATCCGAGAAATGGCTTCTATATTCACTCTTACTTCCAAATGTCGGCATTTTTGTAACTTCGCAAGTGTGGCCATTAGGGCCGCTGTTACACATTAAAAAGGTGGTCATTAATAAGAGAATAAGATGTTCAAATAGAAATTGTCTAACTTTTGAGGTAAAAGTAACTCTAATCGGCTCAATTCGATGAGACTTGGTAAGACTTCCAAATAAAGATTTCAATACCTAAGTTAAAAGCTACTACTATGACAGTGAGACGTTTGGTCAAGTCCTATGAAGAGCGAAACCCTCGTTTTGTGTTGGTGAGACTAGTACTAGGAAAATAAAGCTATTGATCTTTAATTTGCCACTATTCTGTATCTGAATTGCATTAGAAAAATTACACACTTCATAAAGTCAAAAATCGATTTTCAAGTCAAAACAGTTTCTATATTTTGATAATTTACATGAAAACCATAACTAGCACTACTGACAGGAAGTTCTTGAAAATTGAAGTACTTTAAGAACGAAAAGCTTATGGATATGTAAGCTTTTTCTCTATATATTCAGTTCATAATGCTTAAAGTACTTTATTTTCTTAGAATATAGTGACGTACCTCCAATGACTGCCCTCAAAAGTCCGAAAGAACACACGCGTCCGGTCTGTATCAATCATACTTTCGACCCAAGAAGCCCAAGTGTTTAATGCTGTTGTATAAGCATCCAAGGTTGACATTCCAAGTTTTAGTCTTCCACCAACCTTAAAATAACAGCCACTGTCCAAAAACCAATTCAAAAACTTATTGCATAAGAACATCTACACAAAAGGGGTAAACGGGAGGGTGAATTAACGGGTAAAAACAGATCCCACTCGACGCGGCTAATTATTTGTTTTATCACTTAGTCTACTATTTTGCCATTCTAACATGAAAATGACAAAAATGCAAAATCAATCCAACATCGCAGATTTAAATTCATCTATAATAAGCAAAGAATTCACAAGTGACTTACATTTCAAATAGCTTTGCGCGATTCCACCAATGTCCAGTATTAAACACAAGAATATCAGAATTAATCCATTTCGAGCTGATCCCATCCAACTCATCAAGTTTAATAGTCGACCTAACTCTCTTCGGTGACCGTTTAGGAACAGAACCAATTTTCACCAAAAAAACCGACCGATAAAACTCAATTGTAAAGTTATGAGTACTAAACCTCACACCTAAATACCTAATCTTTTTACTAATCTTATTCCCATTAACTTCATAAACACTCTTTTTATCGTCAACGCCATTCATAAGCATACATATCATAGACTCCCATTGAGTCCTACTCAACGAATCACCAACAAACACAACTCGCTTCCCACGAAGCTTTTCCAACATAACTCCAACATCAAACCTCAAACGAGCTTGCATCGCCATTTAAATAACTTTATCGGACTCCATTAGTAAGTAGTTATAACAATATTTTGCATACGACATTAGATGATTATCTAGGATAACTTTATTTATTAAAACATTTTATCATCTATCTCTTCGCTCAACTCAAATGAATCATACGTTCTCAAGTTCGATTTTTGTGAAACATTCACTTACCAAAATAACACTTCATTATATAAAGTTATCATATCACGATATAGCTACAACAATAACAAAAAAGTACTAATACATTAACCCTTATAATGACTTAAAAATTTTATTAAAAGATGAACCAAAAATATACTTTAATGATATTTTTTTACTTTTTCATTAGGCATAATTTCTATATCACAATTAAGCAATTTGGAGATATTATAATAATACAACATTTCAAGCATTGTACAAAAACATAATACATAATTCATGACATAATACATTTTTTTTGATCATTTTTTAATTTTCGCGCGATTGTCATTCTCTATCGCGCACTCGTAGCCATATATCAACAATTAAGCAAATTTGAAGAATATCCTTTACCAAAAACAAGCAAATAAGCATTTTACAACACTAAATACTTCAAATCAGTGACAAAATCAGCACTAAAATCAAACCCTAGATCTTGAAAACTGAAACTGACCCATCATTGATTCTGCACAAATTATCAAAATCTAAACATGAATTTGTGTGATTTATAAAGAATCTTGATGTTTTGTGAAATGGGTTTTTGAGAAATTGGTGGTTGAGTAAACAAGAAGGTTTAAGAAGAAGAAATAAAAATGAGGTGAGGGTATTTTGGTAATTTGTAGAAGTGCCAACTGAGATCAGGATGTGGTTGAATGTGATGTGTTAACTACTTACGTTTGGTGAAACCAATAAATGTTTTTTGGTCGGTGATTATAAAATAGGCAAATGGTGTTACAGTATATTATTATAAGGAAAAGTGCTACTTCATCCGTCTCAAATTAATAGTCTTTTTTTTCATTTTGGGTTGTCTTAAAATTATTGTCCATTTCTAAATATATTTATGAATAATGTAACAAGTTTACCATATTGCACCTAATGATATTAAGAATTACAAACATCATACAAAAATTTAATTAATTGTATAAGGGCAAAACTAACATTTTGCAAAAAAGTACAGAGAGAATGCAGTAATGATTATGTTTTCTTAAACTGTGTGTTTTTTGTTGGGGACAATAATTTTAGGACGGAAAGAGTAGTTATCATAGTATTTTTAACTATAATTATGTGCCTATAACTTAATTGAAAAACATTTTTCCTCCATCACTTGCATTAAAGTACAGCTACGAAGTCACACATAACCCAATAAAACACAAATACAACAAAAGAAAAAGAAAATACGGATGACGTGGGTTGGCCACCACGGTGCGAGACCCTATGACGACAATTCTAGCGTCGGGCTCGCGCCATAGGTTGGCGTTTTCCGTTGGCGCCACCCTTTCCAACCATCGACACCGATACCTTTCAGAATCTTTAGATAGAATTGTTTAATAGTAATAATTTGGATTAGAAGATTTTAGTAATAGTATAAGATTTTTGCTTGCATTTATATGAATGGTAACAAGTATTACACTGTGTTCTTGAGTTATTTCATTAAAGAAAAGGAAAGGAAATGAAAGAAAACACTTTCTCCAAAATTGGGAGGAAACACTTTCCTTTCATAATCATCAAAATAACACTACATTTCCTTTTATTTCCTTCCATTTCTTTTCTTAAGTAATACTCGAGAACACAACATGGGTGTTTCATTTTCACTTTCTTTCATTTTCTTTCTTAACTAGAACTCGAGAACACAATGGTATATGACTATATGTTAATCTTATGATTCTATTTGTTGTTTTCACATGAGCTAACCAAAATAGTACTACCTCCGTCCCACATTAAATGTTCGGCTTGACTTTTTCAAGTCTTTTTTCTTTATCTTTAATCATAATTATCTCTTGTTATGTTATATGTTACTTAATGTAAAATATATGAATTGATAGAGTTTTGAATGTATCATTCATTGGTATAATTTTTATTAAGCATTACATAACACATATATAAATATTTATGGTCAAACTTGATGAAAAAAGACCGCAAAGATTCTATTATGAACACTTAATATGGGATGGAGGGAGTAACAAACTATTCCAAAAAATGTAAAGCAAGTGTAAAGTTGGGTGTAATAAGGGACGGATGTATGTAGAGAATAGGGGGCAAGTGCCCCCAATGGTTTCTTTAATAATCACACTTTGTAAGGTTGATTTATGAACTTTAGTCTCAGTGCCCCAAGCTCAAAAATGAAAGTGCCCTCTACCCAGTTAGAGAAAAAGAAGAAAATGGTGGCTTGATGAAGAAGATGATATATTGGAGATCTAAATATATTAATATTACAAAAAAAGGATGGTGCATATTTGAAGTGTGTGAAACATTATTCACAGATATCATTTTAGTGTGTGAGTTGAGGTCTGAGTGTGCGTTGAATAAAAACTAGGCCAAACATTTTGTTATTCTAAGTGGGCTGATTAGTTTGTCATATATGTTGTTTTATGTTGTTTCTTTTTTCGTTTTTCAAATATTATTATTTTTTCTTTCACTTTTGTTGCTGAAAATTGCTTTGGTTTTTTTTTTTTTGCCCCCCACACCTTAATTTCCTGGTTCCGTCACTGGGTGTAATGCAACCTCATTTCACGAGTGAACAGCCTGCATGTTAGCGCGGCACACTTACACCCCAATCCTCACTCCAATTTTAATGGTTATAGTGAGGGTGTTCAATGGTGTATTTGAGTGGCGAGTAGATGTTGAGGATTCGAGTGATGAGCATGTGAGAAAGGGTGGATAATGTGTGTTGAGTCGGAAATGAGTGAGGTAAAAAACATGTAAAGACTACCATTAAGAATTATCGGGTTTTTTCCCAAACAGAAGTATAATGTGTCTACAATTTACCTCAACTTATACTTTCCAACTGGATTGGGTACTGTTGTTGTATTATTTATACTAACTCATAATATTGCTAGAACTTGTAGCCTAGCCATATCTATGTAATTTGAGATGCTTCCCAATTAGCTGACTTATATCAAAACCATGGCCTGTTAGTAAATGAGGGGCCGGACATTGGTCGTTTCAACAAGCTCGGTTTAAAACAACTTCTTCGTAAAACTAATAGATTATTTGACTCAGCTATTCATTAATACAAAGTTCCGAAAATCTATCTCACCATTTTTTTTCTTGAAATGTCAACTAAAACTAGAATGCAGTGAGTCTCTTTCGCTCATCAATCTTCAATAGAAGGGCGGGTGTTGTTAGGCAGTCTTGAACCACGAACAAATGAACTAAACAAGTGTAGAGCACGTGATGGTTGAGCATACGGCACCATATGAGCAGCACCTCTAACTGTTGCAAATGTCAATAGGTTCCCATATTCGGTAACCCAGCCTCCAACCTACACACCAGGAAAATGCACATTTCAACCTTTATGTTCAAACCAGTCGAAAAGCAGGATAAAAAAATCAATATTCAGTTTATCAGAACTATGCTAAACACGTAAACTATATAACATGGGCTATCAGTAAGAAATGTTATAATCTTGCAAATCATTGATAATAATCTCATGTTTTAATTTGACTAATCAATTTTTTACTATGAAAGTCGAACTATACATAATGGACTAAAAAGAAGTACCTGGCCCTTGTGAAACCAAGCTCCGTATGGAACAGTAACCTTGAACTCCAAATCATGTGCTAATTCACGAACAAGTGTTCTTGATCCAAGCAACGGTACTACAGAGTCTTGATCACCGCTACAATTATGAAAAATTTAGGCAGGTAATAAGTAACTTGATGTGTGTCTAACTGTTTTCTAATTAAGCCAAGAAGTTTACCTGAAAATCCAAACTGGAATTTTGTTGTTGATGATTCGTTTAAGCAAGGGAAGAATGTTGATGTTTCCATCGTTGTCATTGTAATTTAAAATTCTGTTCCAAGAAAAATATATGACACAAATTTCATCAGAAACTAAAGTTATTACAACCGGTGACGGGTTGGGCCGGGTCAAAATTAGTAGTTTCTAACAGGTGTCAGGTTGGGTTGATCCGAAATACTTTTGGTGCTCACCGGTAATGTCCATTTTCGTCATTTTCGCTATTTTCTATATAGGGGTATTAAATTCATATATAATGTTAATTTTTTATATAAACATATCAGGATTTCAGGTTATAAAATGACGCAAACAGGAAAGGAAGCAAGCTTTATATGACTCGGATGTAAAAATAATAGTAGACTGGATAAATAGGACACTTGAAAAAGTGGATCGTATCGTATGCAATCTTTTACGTCACCCAAATAAGACCATCCATACTATATATGGGTTAGGAAAAAATCACTCTTACCCACTGCACATGGTCCACGAGTATGGCAACTTGGTTCGATTCGCATGAAGAGCTTGTTGAACCTCAGGAAGATTGAAATAAAACCGTCTTTCCAGGCTCATACACACGTCAACTCCATAGCTAATCTTGGTCACCTTTTAAAACATATTAACGTATAAAACACTAAACATAAACTCGTCCCAAGTTTTCTAAAATTAAAAATAAAAAGTTACCGTTTTCTTTAACCGCAGTTCTTGTTCCACAAGAGATGGGTAGCATACATCAAGGATGACATCATAATTATTAATATATTCACCAATAATGTTGTTCGTTTGTGAAAGGGCATCATTACACACACCAGATTCATTGTGAGGTGATGCAAATGTATAATCTTCGAAATTGCAGTCGTTCATGATTGTAAGGCCTATTTCATCTGATATCATCCCATGTGACCAGTAGTACTCGTATACTGCCGGGACATCACGGTCTAGTTTAAGAAGTGGGTTACCAATCTGTTGACATATGAGTATTAGATAATCAGTTGTACTAAAACGAGCTATGGGAGATGCATTGTGGATGTGTTTGTACTAGTTGAAATGTATTGACCGTACTAGGTTCAAAAGCATGGATAAAACATGTGATTCTATTTCACCCGTAGGTCAGTGACATGGTTTCACAGTTAATTTCCAATAATCAGTTTTCTTTCATACGCTTACTAAAACACTCAAAGCCGATTATTGCAACTTTATATCCCTGCAAATGAGTTTAAATGCACATCCAAGCACCCTCTATGGCACTATGACAAGTGTCTTTGAACTAGATAAACAAGATAAAACTATAAAGTGTCACCACTATAAATGGTTAAAAATCTTACAGCAACTCCTTTGATATTAAACTTGAAACCAGTAGAACGTTCATTGTGGTCCAGAAGGGCAATAGCCAACTGTGGAATATAATGTCCTGCATGTAAAAAGCAAATTAACAGTTATTTAACTATTTGTATAAAAATTGTATTTTAGATTAAAAAAATGAACTAACAAATGTATTTTTAGATGCATACCGGCGTAACTTTCCCCTGTAAGATATAAATCTCGTGTTCTGAAAGATGGAAACTTTTTGTACCAGTTCAACAAGAATGTATACATATCCTTTGCTGTTTGTTCAAAAGATCATACGAGCATATTGTTAGATATGTCTTGGTTATAACAATAGTGTAAAAAATATAAAATGGTGAATGTGATGTTTACCGGTGTGGGCATCACCCGTGGTGTAATCTGAGCTTGTATTCGAGTATGACCATCCTACCCCAGCTGGAGACTCGACGAACAAAAGATTTGATGCTAATTTCACAACAAACAAAGAAAAACATTTAGTTAACGCAGAGGTATCATTATAGGGATGTTGAGACTTAAGACACAACATTTGTCCGAAAACTTAGATTTTTCATAAACGTTAATTTAATTTTTTTTATTAATAATAGAATATACCTTTGTTCCATGATTTCTTATTTCGGCGTAGGCCCCGCCCATCACCCGTGGGGAAGAATGGACCCAATTCTGTGAAGGCTCCACCACCCATTGATGAGCAACCTGGTCCTGTATACACACAAGGCAATTCAAATGTTTACTTTATTGGTAAATAAAAATTACTAAGGGTAAATGTTCATGTACTTTACTGTTATGTGCATCATTTTTTCGGATACTTTTTGGTAAGAAAAGATAAGTCAATTTTGTGCATAGGTTATTAGTTATAGCATTCCAATGAAAATGTGAAATTTTATCGAAATACTATTATATTAAAGTTCTTGTTATTTTCAAGATAGAAAAGAATATAATTTGTGTTTAAAACCTTTTTTCGCTAAACATAAGGAAAAAAATAATGTTTCCCATGTATGTTTGCTAATCCCAAGTACATTTTTGAACCAAGCTCATGGTATTTATTAGACACTTTTTTTTGAACCAAGCTGCAATGTATATTATTAGAACAATTCCCCAACTACGTGAACAACTCCTGTTCAGAAAAAATTCAGTAAATATCTGAATATTATCACTGTTAAGGGAGCAAATGAGGTTAGTGCAGCTAGTATAATGGCCTGTTAAATCATTAACTAATAAGTCGAGAGGGCCATAGTCCAAACTCAATCGTGAACAACCTCCATTCTTTAATATACCACGAATAAATATAAAATATGACCATAAAAACAGTAATTAACGATCACGCACCTAAGTTTGTGATTGTTGTATAATCAACTAACCAATAATAACCAGGGAGCCAAAATTCCTAAGGCTATGTTTAGCATTTTTCCGTAGTATAAAACGAAGCACTATCATAACTAAAGACAGTAGTAATGATTGTTAAGAATAAAGGTTTTAAAACCTGATACTTATTTTCTAAACGGAAATGAAATTTGAATGCGTAATTTTACTCTCTTTACTCTCTTGACTTGGTTTTTTACTCACCGTAAAGCTTGAAGAAGTGGAATATGGTTAAGTATTTATGTCTAAAAATAATGACTTTATTCCAACAACCAAAAAGAAAAGATAAAAGGTCAGGGGAGCATGCTCCTTCTTAAAGTACAAGTTTTGTGTGAAAAGAAACAAAGGAAGCTCCATGCTTTTTAAATCCATCAAGATCACCACCTACATTTGCAGTCTCATTTACTGCTTATAAACTAAAAATGCTTATTATGATGGGCTCCAGCTATTATAAAAAATAGTTGTGTTCTATTAAATCAGGTACCAGATTATAAATAATAATGTGCAACAAAAAAGCCTGTTTAACTATGAGAAAGAAAGACTGAAAAAAATTCAATATATTATCATTTTGCCGTGTTAAAAACTTATAATTACCTACCGCCACTAATCTCAAAAATAGAATAACAATCCCCATCCTAAATTCCTGACTTCATTGACTTTGACTTGAAGGATAATTACAAGATTACATAATTCGCCTAATTTCTTACCCCTTATGGCCTTATCCCTTAAGGAGTGTTTCTGACTGACTATCAACGGAAGATCAGATTTGAGCATTTGGTTAGAAGCAAACTGTTTATGATTACTTATCTGACAATGAAATGGAGACTTGCTTATTTTACCTCATAAAAGTGAAATCCATTAACAAGAAGAATTCTCAAACGCTTAACCAAACTCCATACATTATCCACCGAAAGGCAAACACCAATAATAATTAATCAATCCCTTATATCCCCCCCTTCTAATCTCTTAACAAATTATTCGATATTTCAAATGAACCATCTTTAACAATTAAGAACTATAATACCAAAATCTTGATTATATCACTCTAGTGGATCAAAAATTCTTTCAAAGACTATGCACTTAGTGTTAAAGTCGTAGAAAATTCTATAAATGTATTTTTACACTAATGACGGTTCAAAGGGTACACCGCACGCAAAAACACTTTGCCTCAAGTATGTCCTTCCCGGTTCCACCCTACCCCTCAAACAATTACGCAGGTGTTTGTTTCGACTTATATAGCCGGCTTATGGCTTATTTGGTTTTGTTTTTGTGTCTTATTTTTTTCGGCTTATATAAGTTTATTGTGTCATAATAAACTTAAATAAGCCGAAAAGTTTCAAAATAAGCCATAAAAAGTGAGCTTATGAAACATAAGTCCAAAACCAAAGAAGCCATAAGCAGGCTATATAAGCCGAAATAAACACCTCTAAAAGTACTAAAATACTCAATCTTAATACAAAATTCCAGACACAAACAAAAATAAAAAGATACAAACAAACAAACCTCCATTAAGCCAAAGAGAAAGAGGCTTATTATCAGCATCACCACCATCAGCTTCAACAAAATAATAAAACAAGCTTCTCCCATTTTTCACATCAACATCAACATACCCACCATACTGTCTAAACCCAACACTTGGTTGTCCAGGCAACTTCACCACCAAATCCTCCACCGGAAAGCCATCCACCACCATTGCCACCACCACACTCATTATTACCAAAAACCAAAACATACCCATTTCACCAAATTCTATTCTTGACAAAACCCACCAAGGAAATTTGCTAATTCTCTGTCTAGATACTTTATAAAAAAATCTTTATGAAACAGTATGATTATAAAGTATGAGGGGTTTGAAGAAGAAATGCAGGGGGCATGATCAGTGGCAGCTTTTGTATTTATAGGATGAAAAGGTATGTGTTTGTTTATGGTGTGTGAGAGATATCATGTGTGAGAGAGAGAGTGAGACCGCGGAACAAACATTTGAAATAGATAAAGATATTGAATAATTGAACGGTAAGATTAATAACGTTCCATACATGATTTTTATAGTTTTTTTTTATCAACTTTGATGTTAGATTATTTTGTTTATGTTATATAATACTTAATGAAAACTATATCAATGAAAATACATTTAAAACCCAATCAATTCATATATTTTGCATCAAGTATTATATAACAAAAAAAAAAAATTAAGGTCAAAGTTGTAAAAGTTTGACTTAAAAAATCAATAATGGACACTTATTTAGAGACGGAGGGAGTAGATTTTATAAATGGGTTATCGGTTAAGTGATTTGTGTAACGTTTTGTTTATCTACAATATCAATACAACTATATGCCGGTGTAAAATCTTATTGTTATGCACAGGGTACTTGTCTAATATTGATAAACCGTGTTTCAGTTTCATGTATTTTTAATCAACTTTTACATTAGTGTATTCTTAAGTGAAAGAATTTCATTTATTTATATGTAATATAAATAACTAAATCATTGTATAATTTTGTTTTTATTATAAGGTTGTAAAACGAAAATAAAGATAAATAAAAATATAAAGTTTAATAATTTAAAAATAATAAAATAAATTAAATACGAAAAAAATCATGAAAATTATGATGTCCCGATATAAAGTAGATAAAACTGCTAAAAATATATATAATATAAAATATAAAGTTTGACAGGTTAAGAGTAGTAAAAACCAAAATATACAAGAAAAAACCATTAAAAATATATTTTACTGGCAATAATTGGTGACAAAATATACAAACAAAAAACAACACAAAATTATATTTTACAATCAAATAAAGTGGTTAAGAAAAGATAAGAAGGGGCTACCAATAACAATAAAGTATCTATTAATTTGGTCAAACTATGCCATTTTTAAATTTTGTAAACAATGAAAAATGTGACCAAATGTCCAGAACTCCATATGCATAATTCTATCCGGTTCATACAAGAGGGTAGGGTACGGTGGCTTAAGTCACAAAACAAAACGGGTCTTACAGTCTGCCACATCAGCTTTTCACTCTCACTTAAAAATACCCCTTCACTCATAAGATGGTAGGGTATGATGGCTTAAGCCACAAAACAAAACGGGCCCCACAGGCTGCCACATCAGCTTTTCACTCCCACTCAAAAATACTCCTTCACTCATAACACACATTCACCTCTTCACTTGGGTCCCACCACTAACTATTTTTTTTTCTTTTAATTTTTTTCACACAAATTAAAAATACAAACTACAATACATTTAAAAAAACATTGCGAAATTCAAAAACTAATGCGAAAATTAAAAAAATACATCAAATTATACATAAACTAATGTTCTTGTTGATGTTGTTGCCAAAGATGCTCAATGATATTACGTTGAAGCTTTGCGTGTGTATTTTTATCACGCAGTTCTTTGTCTTTTTTTCGTCGGATATCGCATCGCTCGACCCATGTCCTTAATATATTTGGTTGGGGACAAATATAACTTTCTTCGTCAAACTCGGTTAACGCATACTTTTGATCTTCTAAAATCATATTATGCACATGACTCTGCGTAGCTTTTCTTGTTGCTATAACCGACCAACTTCAAAAATCATGTCAAGATCTTTGAAACCTTGAACATCGGAATCATCACTTTCGAATTTTTCCGATTGCAATATCATGTTGTATAATATTATACAACAATACATGATTCTTTTCAACGTGTTTATTTGTAAAGCACGTGTGGGTTGTCGTATAATTCCCTCAACGACCTTGTAGAACTCCAAAAGCTCGTTCAATATCTTTTCTTGCACTTTCTTGAACTCTTTTGAACCTCTAGGTTTTTTCATCCATTGCAATAGAAAATGTCTTGACAAACGAAGACCATGTTGGATATATACCATCAGCTAAATAGTAACATTTCTTGTATGTTCTTTCGTTCACTGCAAATGGAGATTCCTGAGCCGTCTCGAAAAGAACATCATCAAATAAAGGAGAACCATATAACATATTAAGGTCATTATTTGCCCCCTGGAACCCCAAAATATGCATGCCAAATCCACAATTTTTGATCCGCGATTGCTTCTAACATAAGAGTCGGGTATTTATGACCCTTTCTTTTGAATTGCCCATGTAAAGCTTTTGGGTAATTTTTCCAGTCCCAATGCATACAATCAATACTCCCGAGCATTCCCGGGAGTCCATGTTTCTCTTCGTGCAAAGCATATGTTTTTTCAATATCCTCTAAAGAAGACCTTCTTAAATACTCTTCTACGTATAAAATATATATGCATTTTGTAAAGTTGCCTAAACATTCGCGTGAACAACGCTCAGCAATTTGCAAATACTCGTCAAATGCATCGGGTGTTGTACCGTATGTTAATTGACGAATGGCGGATGTGCATTTTAAAATAGGACCGATACTAGCACGACCGGTAGCATCATAACCTTTTCTAAAAAAACGAGAGTACTCGAGAAGAGGCTGAGCATCATAACTAGTAATATTGAAGTGTGTGTAAAATTTGGTATAATAAGGAGGTATTTATAGAATTTTTAAGGGGTAAAATTTTGAAAAAAAATGGGTAATAAATACAAAAAAAGCGGCTAGAAACCACCCCTAACGTCAATATTTTTCAAAAAAAAATGTCTACCGCGCTGGCTGGTAGCCACGACGCAAAGGCCTATGGCGCCAGCAGCGGTGTGGTTGGCGCTGTGAGTTTTTTTGGGCTGTTACCATGGCTTAGCCGTACCCCTTCCTCTTAGGGTAATGCTTTATTCCTTAATACTAAACCAATCATCATTAATAATTGTTTTTCTTACAAGTTAGGTTCACCCGCGGTTCGCTGCGGGATGTTTGGCAGCCGGTGTTTTCGGTTGGACGTGTTAGAAAGTATATTTTTGTAAAAAAAAAAATTAACGGCCGTTAAGTAACGACCGATTTCAAGCACTGTTTTGGTGCATTCTAAAAATAAACTAATGGTCGACCGCTAGTGGAGAAAAGGGTATTTTATAAAAAAAAATTAAAATGAGGGTAGTTTTCGTAATTTAACACATAATGCGAAGGGGTATTTCGTAAATATTTGAGGGGCTATTTCGTAAATAAAAAAAGGAACGGGTCGGGGCGGACCGGGTCGGGTCGACCCGACAATACCGATAACTCAAAAAGTGCGAGTGAATATTTTGAAAAAAAAGTAAAAAAAAAACAATTTAAAAAAAAAATTAAAAATGTTCGGACCGGGTCGGGTCAACCCGGTGCATTTAATGCAACTTAATGCACCTGAAGCCGTGTTAGTTCCTATTAATTATCATAAAAAAAACAGACCGAATGACTAAAAAAGTGCGAGAGAGTATTTAAAAACAAAACAATTTTTTTTTCTAAAAAAAAAAAAAACCGATGGACCGGGAAGTGGGGGCCTTACAGTATCTCACCTTTACCCGGCCTGACATTTCATATGCTGTTCAGCAGGTCTGTCTCTTTATGCATGACCCCCGAGAGCCTCATCTCTCTGCTCTCAAGAGGATCTTACGGTATGTGCGTGGCACCTTGTCCTATGGATTACAGCTTTATTCCTCTACGACGTCATCTTTAGTGGCTTACTCAGATGCGGATTGGGCGGGTTGTCCCACTACTCGTCGATCAACCTCTGGTTATTGTGTTTTTCTTGGCAACAATCTTCTCTCCTGGTCATCGAAGCGCCAATTTACTCTCTCTCGATCTAGTGCTGAGGCTGAGTATCGGGGTGTTGCCAATGCGGTTGCTGAAACTTGCTGGTTACGTAATCTATTACGTGAACTTCATACACCTCTAGCCACTGCTACACTTGTCTATTGTGACAATGTGAGTGCCGTCTATCTCTCTTCTAATCCCGTGCAACATCAACGCACGAAGCATATCGAGATTGACATTCACTTTGTTCGGGATCTTGTTGCTACCGGTGCTATACGGGTTCTACACGTCCCGTCACGTTATCAGTATGCGGATATCTTCACCAAAGGTTTACCTACTAGTTTATTTGATGAGTTTCGTACCAGTTTGAGCGTTCGTTCATCTCCCGTTCAAACTGTGGGGGAGTGTTAGACGAATAAGTGGCCCAAGCCCGATTGTGGGCTTGTGGTCCATTAGGGTTAGGTTTGATGTTGCTTATTTACAAAGCTATCTATTTATTATAAATAGATATGCCATCTCTTATGTAATTCATTCAATCAATACAATATCTATCATATTACAAAAGCAATCTATTATAATTCTTTGAAATCAAATGCGGCTTAATATAGCTTATAAAATTTATTTTATTTTAGCTTACTTTATATCTTCATTTATAGCTATATATTCAGTTACACTATCAGTTGTTGTCGTCTAATAAATTAGATTAACAGATTAAGAAAAGCCATTAAATGTATATAAGAGCATTTGCAATGAGGCATATTTGATTTGTTTTGACGTATCTCGCGATTGGTTTCACCAATGTGGTCGGTTCGTGATGGTCTCGTGGTTGGCTCCATCGTGGTGTTGAAGGCGAACCAAACACAAAGCTATCTTTTATATGGTAGTATTTATATTTATTTAAAAAGTGATTAATAATTATAGTGATCGTTGCAGGATAAAGTTGTAAGAACCTGACAGCCAGGGTAAGCCATTATGGAGCTAAGGTGACAACTAAGGTTGAGAATTTTCGACATAGACACGATTTTAATTTGAAGACAAATAAATACGAACTGAAGATGAAGAGTAAAGGTATAAAAAAGACATGTCAAATCGTAAAACTCGTTTAATAAATAAGTCGTGTACTCGTGTTCGTGTCGGCTAAAGGTTTAACATGTCAACCTTAGACGTTTAAGTATAAATGTCAAACTATGATTTTGTTTAAAATTCTCAAAATGAGAAAAAAAATAATTAATATTACGCCTTTAACTATTGTTTCACTAAAGCTAAATTAATAATTTTCTCTAAACTTAGAGCATATATAATGGGGAAAGTTATCAAAGACTTCTTACAATTTTAAAAAGCTTTTAAATTGAGTTTTTTGCATTGCATCACAAGCTTTTTGAAAAGCTTTTTGCAAAAGCTTAGTATACTTCAAGTCTTTTGTAGAAGTCATACACATTAAATGAGTTTTGCATTGAATGTCATAAATGCATCAAGTCTTGAATGACTTGATGCATTATGGATGCTTTTAGCAAGACTAACAAGGTTATCAGTGACGACAACAACATGACAATAATTTAAAAGCATAATAACTTTTTAAATGCAACTTATTATTCTAACAAATTAAACTAATAATTTTCTCGCAACTATTGGATGCATACAAAGCTACCAGCTTAATCAATAATTATAGAGTTTTGCTATATCATCTTAAATTATACGTAATATTCATATATATCCTCCTAACATACAATAATATTATATGCTTTTCTCTTTCGTTATCTTTGTATTCAAACGTCAATTCTTCCGCTTGTCAGAATTATGTAAGTAAGAATGAAAGGAGAAATAAGTACTAAGAGAACATATCATTGCTCGGTGTCTTGTGTTATACTTTTGTTTTCTCCAAAAAAGCCACCTGATGGCGCCATAACCACACCGTGGGTGGCGTTTTCGTGTGTCGCGTCGTAGTAGCCAGTCAAAATGCTCTGGGAAAACGCGAGCACGACGGCACCAGAGACCATACGGTGGCTCGCGTTTTCGTGTTCTCGCGTTAAATTTTTTTTATTTTTTTTTTTCGTGACGGCTCCAGTAATATGGTGTTATAAAAGAAGGGATGTTTTTTGTGTGTTGATATATCATGATGTCATAGAAAAAAATAATAATTAAACAACACTTTGCACGATGACACGGACACGCACTAAAGATAATATTGCAACCACAACTTGTACACGGTAATCGCTAGGTTCCAAAGAATCTTGAGGGTGATATATGGATTATGATTTGACTTATACGAGTATCACCTACGTATGAGGTCGTTATTTCGCGACAAATATAGAGCCTAACAAAGACAAAATACACTTTTGACGTAATAAAAAAAGTAACCATTGAGATTTGTAAATTCTCAATATCGAGGTGCAAAGTACCCATTTATAGATTATGATCAACCTCATTGGTTGTTTTGTTGGGCTCAATTATCTTTACAACTTATACTTCGTATTTATTTTTTTCAAGTCGTATTTATTAGTACTTGATAAAAATTAATTATGTTTTGGGCGGAGACGAGTTGAGCTGAGCTTGTCAGAGTCGAGCTTGGCTGGTTTATACTTCTTTCGGTTCAAAATTATGATCCCCTGATAAAAAAACATACGGTTTAAAAAATGTATATTTATTACTGTTTTCTTTTTCTTACTTTTTAACAGAATGACAGTTTACCCTTAGCTAATTAATTAAAATATTCTTTAAAGTTTGTAATAATAATTTCAAACAAGGTTAATATAGTAAACTTGATCAAACTTCTCTATCTATTTTTAGTAGTGGACTTAGTTCGTGAAAATTCTCAGCGCGGCTCGAACTCGTCTAACTTATATAACGTGTTGAAGGATTTAAAGTTCAAAAGCTCGTTCGTCAAACTACGCTCAACCTCGTTTATTTTTTAAGTTCGTTTATACATGATTATATGTATAAACAAAATATATACATATTTTACATATTTTTAGGGTTCGTTTAGGCCCGCGAACCTAATCGATCTTTATATATAAAGCTTAGGCCCAAGGTCGATTACTAAATGAGCTTAAACTTAGACTCGAGCTCGGGCTCAAACTCATTTAAGCTCGACTCATTCGAGCTATTTACAGATCAAATTTTGAGTTTTTCACGAGCGGCTCAATTCATTTTCACACAAGTAGTTATGTTCTTCTCTTCGTATATAAAGCCTACCAAAACTATATTTTGACTGAAGATATTCTTGTTGAGTCTAAAGGTATCAAGTTTTGTTGGGCTCAATTATCTTTATAACTTTTGGCTCCATCATAAAATAATACTTTTCGACTTGTCAATTGTCATTGTGTTGTTTATGCATTGGAAGACTAATTCTGATAACTAACTTACGTTACTGTTTTATTGTCTCCAAATGGTGCCAAACCTTATACTGCACAAGATAAGATCCAAAAGTTTGTGAGATGTCTCTTAAGACTCGACCTATTTGCTTGTATCTTACCTCCCTCGTATATTACCTTCGACTTGTATCTATGATGTATTATAGGAGGCTAATCTTTATTTGATTGTGTTTTGTCTTTTCCAAATTTTGCCAAGCAGTAAAACAAGACGAGATACAAAAGTTTGTAACATGTCTCCTCACACTCGACCTAAATATGCTCTCAAATATGCATGGATACAATATGATGTGCTTGAAAAACAAATAAGTCAATTGCTTCTTTTTTTTAAAAAAAAAAACTTTGTATATAATTTACGGATAGAAACATACCAAACATGTTTAATATCTTATTCTTTCTCATTCAAAGAGCCAACATTGTGATATGAGACATGTTGCATTCAAAAAGCCAGTGAATATGATAGGTAATTTTGATCTTTTGTTAGATAAACTCTAAGAAGCTTTTATTTAAAAGCTTTGAAAACGCTTAACTCTTTCTTAATATTAGTAATAATTGTTGTCTTAATTTTGTAACATATTCCAACCCTGACTTGTTGAAAAATAAGTCCAAGAAACCTTAAAAGATAGCTCGGAATATAGACTCAAAGAAAACACACGTGTGACCCCAAACGTTACATTGTATTAATTAACGAATGAGCAAAGAAGAATGTACAAACTAGCATCCCCCCTCATCTCTATTTATAGAGATGAGGGGGTAGAAATCTATCCTAAATAGAATAGGAAACATCATTGCCTTTAAAATGCAAGTTTATCTAATCCTAGTTATAGTCTATTCCTAATCTAAATTACAATATACACTTAACCCCCTAACCTTAGTTTAAGTTTATTCCTAATATACAACAATTTCCACCTTAAGACTAACACTTGAACATAATCGATACTCAACATCTTCATCCAATGCTTGAACCTCGAATCGGGGACCGCATTGTTAACCAGGCCTTGTACTTTAGTAATTTCCTTAGATTAGCTTTCATAGACTCCTTTCTTTTTTTCAGCAACATTACCCTCTGCACCCTCTTGACCATGTACTCCGGTTACCGTAATGTTTGCCCCTACCTTTATACCAAGGTGTACATTTTCTTGCTCCTTTACTAAGCAGTCCGTGTTTGTCTTCTCTTCAAGTTGCTTGTCCTCCAACCGCCTTTGAGCCACTGCAGTATCATCGTTACTAACCTGAAAAACCTCAGCTTCACAATCTCCTTGAGCTCCCTGCAGTTCCACCTCAAACCAAACACGTTTTTCATCTTGTACTCTATGGAATCCTGTTTCAACACTAGGACCAAGTTGTTTGAACCCAACTTGTTTGTGACCAAGTTGTTTGAACCCAACTTGTTTGGAACCAAGTTGCTTTAATCCAACTTGTTTTGAACCTCCATGCTTTTGTACAATATTCTTATCGAACTTTTCGATGTTTAACCTAGTATTCATACTAGCCGTTCTTCTTTAACCTTGCCACAAACCTTGTCAAATTACTTTTTAACAAACTTTACCGACAAGTCTCACAAGCCGTGTGTTAACCCCGCTTTCTTGTAAAGATTGATCTACTAACCTTTAGAATACCCTAAAGCTTCGATCTTTCCATCTCATGTCAGTACTCCAAGTAATCACTTTTCTTGAATCCCGAGACAAAGCTAAACCTTACTTGTTTTCCAAGAACCACCAAGACTTAGAATACCAAGAAACCCGCGGACACCTTTAAACTTCAATAATTCAAGATTCTAGATAATCAACTAAACCTTGAAGCCTTTTTATCCTTCAAACTTGATCACCTCTAGAACCTTAAAAACAACACCTTGAAGCTTAAAGATTCAACCTTGTACAAACCCCTTTGAAGCTTGAACCTTGTCGAATTTAAACCTTTGCAATACCAACCTTGATAAACCCCAAGACTCTTGCAAAACTTGACAATCTTAAGCCTTCAAATCCTTGATCGAAATCTACTTTAAATAGAATCTGCAGATTCCGGAACAGCAACTTCGACCTACTGTATCTCTCTATACGAACCTCTAACTGAAGATCCCTCCGGTGAGATTCTAGATCTATGTGTCTTCGACCTACGATTCGAATTTCACAACGATCCAACGGTTAACGAATCCGCAGCGTCAATTCTCCCACCGCTGCGCAGGAACCGACGAACCAAAAAGAGGAGATATCACTTGATGGGATTGTACACCTTTGAGTCGACCTAGCTTCAAGAAACCAACGTAACCTTGGCTCTTGATACCACTTGTTGAAAAATAAGTCCAACAAACCTTGAAAGCTAGCGCGGAATATAGACTCCAAGAAAACACACGCGTGACCCCAAACGTTACATTGTATTAATTAACGAATAAGCAAAAAAGAATGTACAAACTAGCATCCTCTCTCATCTCTATTTATAGATATGAGGGGGTAGAAACCTATCCTAAATAGAATTGGAAACATCATTGCCTTTAAAAGGCAAGTTTATCTAATCCTAGTTATAGTATATTCCTAATCTAAATTACAATGTACACTTAACCCCTTAACCTTAGTTTAAGTTTATTCCTAATATACAACATGACTTTTCATGAATGTGCAAGCAGATCCACTCGATTTTAGTGTGCTAAATAATTCTCTTTATATAGACAGATGGACTGGATTATGAAAGGCTTCCCTAAAAAGGAATCATAAATATTTTCTTTGTAATTTGTTTGGCTTTTCATAAAACGAGTGTGTTCAATATATAAGTTAAGAATGTGGGCTAGACCTATATAATAACATAAAACCCGTATACATAATAAATATCTATTAACACTCCCTTGCAGTTGGAACGGAAAAGCAACGAACACTCAAACTGGTACGAAATTCCTCAAACAAAGCTGAAGGTAATCCCTAACTGAAGATATCATCGTATTGATAGTGTGATGGCACATGAAGAACACGAACCTGACCCTTAGTAACCATCTCACGAACAAAAAGAATATCAATCTCTACATGATGCGTCTGTTGATGTTGTACCGGGTTATTTGACAAAGAAATGACACTCGCATTATCACAATAAATTAGAGTAGCAGACAATAATGGGGTATGTAGTTCCCGAAGTAAATTACGAATCCAAGCAGTCTCAGCTACAACATTGGCAACACCCCGATATTCAACCTCTGCACTAGATCTAGATATGGTATGTTGACGCTTGGAAGACCAAGAAAGGAGATTGTCGCCAAAAAATACACAATTACAAAAAGTGGATCATCGAGTAGAAGGGCAACCTGCTCAATCAACATCAGAATATGCAATAAGTGAACCATTATAAGAAGTAAACAACAGTAGGCCAAAGTCTAAAGTACAACGAACATACCGAATAATGTGTTTAAGAGTCGCCAAATGAGGTTCCCGGGGGTTATGCATATACAGACAAATCTGTTGAACCGCATAAGAGATATCGAGATGAGTAAATGTAAGACACTACAAACCACGTGCTAGGCTCTGGTATAATGTAGGATTTGAAATAGGATCCCTAATGAGGTGTCATTTTATACACTATTTCAGGGTCATTTAACCCCTTAAATCATACAAAATATGCCCAGATTATGTGCTTAATCATTTGTTTTCATGTTTTTAGCACTTGGCTGGCATTTGGAGGAGATACACGTGACTTGGGCTCATTTGGAGAAGAAACGGACAAGACTACGGACCTACACTAAATCTATTAAAAAATTATACATACATAGAGTGGAGACGACGTCGCAAGCTTAAAGTGACGCCGTCGTGATCTATCTAGTGAGGGAAAATGACGACGGCGTCAGGACGTAACCGACTTAAATCAGACCTAGAAGATTCCATCTTGTGACGGCGTCACGACTACAACTGGACGTCGTCACGACGATTTCTTTATATATACAAAACCGAATTTAGGGTTTTAAGTGTGTAACTTTGTGTAACTTTTGAGGAGCCGAACCCTGAGTATTTTGTCAGCTTTTAGGCCGTCTTTATGGCTTAAAACCTCTATTGTAATTGACCTTAATCCATGTTTTAATCAAGTAAGATTATTTATCCTTAATCATTCAATATGTCTATGTGTTGTTTGATTGATCTATGTTCTTGCTTCCTTTATAACATGTTAGGCTAAACCCTCCCTTATATTTACTTATGATTGCATGAAAGTTGGATTGTATATCCTTTTAGTGTTGCTTCTCTTCGATTTGAGAGGTCACGGGCCTAAAACGGACTTACGGATCAAAAGTTATGGCTGTTTTACTGAAACCGTTTTCTTCACACAAGATTGCTAGAAAATTTTCGTTCGGTCCAAAAAAAAATTTGCTCGTTCGGTTCCGCTCGTTCGGTTCAACTCGTTCGGTTCCGCTCGTTCGGTCCGCTCGTTCGGTTCCGCTCGTTCGGTCCGCTCGTTCGGTTCCGCTCGTTCGGTCCGCTCGTTCGGTCCGCTCGTTCGGTTCCGCTCGTTCGGTTCCGCTCGTTCGGTTCACTCGTTCGGTTCCGCTCGTTCGGTTCACTCGTTCGGTTCCGCTAGTTCGATCAACTAGTTCGATCCTCTAGATCGATCCTCTCGTTCGATTCTCTCGTTCGATCCTCTAGAAAAAGAAGGTTTCGTTTGATACGAGTTTTCCACTGGTTCGGTGCTAACGTCTTTCCACTCGTTTTGTTCTTCTCTTCTTTTCACCCGAGTACCACCATGAATAACCCAATGAAGCCGAGAGATTTTCCAACAACAAAATGAGCCACGAAAACTATGGTTGCCGAATGATGAACCAAATCTGTCGAGTTCAATACTTACAACAACAAAAAAAACCATGAAATCCACCCGAGGCGATTGATACCAATTGTAGGAACCCGATTAATACTTCACTTCATAAATCACAACACGAATCGGAACTAGAAACTAGAGAGAGAGAGAATCAAAAAGAGAGAGAAAGATGAGAGAAAAAAGAGAGATTTAGAAAATAGATATTATGAGATTTGTGCGACTTAGATATTTTCATATGGAAAATATTTATATATATATATCCCTACGACGCGTGGGATATTTAACTAGGACTCAGGCTCGGGTTTTGCTTGGGATTAAACCCGAAACATATACAATATTAGATTAACTATCGAGCCCGATTCCCGATAATATTCTATTACAACGTTAACTAATTAAAGACCGAAGCTCCATCGTAGAGTGATCGAGCTTCCTTGTTCGACTCAATAAATTGAGGCTAACAAATTGGCATAGACGTCTAGGGAAACGTGAGATATTTAGAAAGGGTACCATTTGGTAACAGTCTTCATACTACCTTACCGCCAATATGGTTGATCCCTCTTAAGATATTTTGATTGCGTTTAATATACTCTTAGGGACCTTGTAATAGTCTTCATACTATCTTACTTGTGCATTACCTTAACGAAATATTAAATAGACAGTGGGTTCGTGTAATTCGTTCATGACTTAGAAAATACTTACATAAATCATCACGAGTGTGACAAGGCAACGGGATTAGGAGAAGCAATCTAATAAGTAATGCATGATTAAGTAAATACACTATCTTATCATAAAGTTATCACCAGTAGTATAGATTATAATTAGTTAATCAACCAACCTCTTAAAACCATTGATTTTACTGCTTTCTATAAAATATAAAAATACAAAAATAATCTCCTTTCAATCCTGTAGATCTCGGCTAAGCCATGTTCGAGCCTTCCCAACCTATTTTCCTAGAGAACGATAACAACCCCCCGAGTCTTGCCTATACTACGCTACAACAATTAGGTACTCTGCCTAGGGAGTTGTAAAACTTCTAGTTGAAGTCTAACGATAACCGCATCAAGTTATTGGCGCCGCTGCCGGGGAATAGTTAGGTTTCAAACTTAGTTTAGCTTAGTTCTACTTGCTTGAATCCTTTCAAGTGAGATTTTATTTTCGTTATATTAGATTTCTTGTAGTCTATCTTTTTTCGTGTTAATTGTTTCGTAAATCATTCTCGTCAACCATCATGGAAGACGCGGATCCTATCCGTACTCTTGGAGATTACTCCAGACCTAGCCACGAGGGCTACAAGAACACCATTGAACTCCCCGAAGGGAACAATGTGATACCTCTTCGATCTGATACCATTCGATGGGTGCAAAACGGATGCTTATTCCATGGACTTCGGTCCAAGGATCCAAACCAACACCTCAAGGATTTCTTAAAACTTGTGGACTCACTTGACTTTGACGGTGCAAATAGGGAAAGAACGCGCCTGCGTTTATTTTAATTTTCCCTTCGCGATCAAGCTAGCAATTGGCTTGAAGGTCTTCTAGCATGATCCATCTCCACATGGGAGGATCTTACTACTTGTTTCCTTGCTCAATTCTTTCCACCAGGAAGAACCGCAAAACTCCGCAACGATATCCTGATGTTCCAACAACATCAAGAAGAATCTCTATCAGAAGCATGGACTCGTTTCAAGGACTTACTCCAAAAAGTCCCTCGTCATGACATCGACCTTTGGCTCCAAGTCCAAATCTTTTATGACCATGACACTCCCGCCATAAAACGAACCATTGACCAATCGACCGATGGTAAGCTTCGTGACAGAAACGCTGAAGAATCCTGGGCACTATTAGATGTAGGATCGTTATTCCTTAATGAAACACTGATATACTGTCAACTATGCGGAATCTAGTTGGCAGTACTTATGAAGAACACACAACAATTTCTCAAACGATTTCTTTTATAAACCTTTGTTAAAATCAGTCACCCTAAATATGCAGATCCCTCAATAACATACTAATAACATCTCAGACGTAGATGGTTTGCTTTCTAGGTTGTGTGTTTCACTCAATAATCTCTAATAATCTTCCTAGATGATTTCCCCTTTATCAAAACATTAAGTGATAACCTCTAGTAGCATGTCAGTCCTTGTAAATCATAACACTAATAGAATACTTATCACTAATGAACTAGTTGACAAGATAAATGCTAAAACAACCTCCAGTTTAAACTTTAATAGTTTCCTATATCCCCGGCAGTAACTCGAACTATTGACTGCATTTATTTGTTGATTATTTAAATATTTTTAGTTTGTATTTTTAATACTTTGACTTTCTATTTAGCCGAACTTGATCTTTTTACTTTAGCAGTACTTTGAACTTTTTGACTTGTAATATCCCAACAATCCTCCCCATAAACTTGAATTCTACTTGCTTGACTTCAAGTTTCTGATCTTGGTCTTCTTTGTTAAGCTCAATCTGTCTTGTCATTTAGCAATACTTGCATTCAATCTTTTTAAGCTTCATCCTTTGAGCAGTATCTTGTACCCAATCTGTTAGAGCATCCTTAAATCAAACCTCTATCTTTGAACATATACATTTTTCAAAAATCTTGTCTTTGCTCAAACAGATTGTTCTTCTCAGCAACATGTCCTTTTCAGCAACTGGAATGGATTTATGAGCTTTATTCCAAGTACCATTCACTCTTGGGCTAGTCATTTCTGTTGGTACCTAGAAAAGGTTAATAATCTGATAGAACTTAAAATCACATTCAACACTCTAACATGAATCATAGTGGTTTGAGTACTATAAGATATTAGGTAAGCATCATTACAACCATACAAACGGATTTAGATTTAGTCCTTATACCTGTAGCCCGTTTGCTCAGACTAGTCAACTCTCAGTAATAAAACTTTGGTGAGTTGTATAACCATATATTTTAGAGGCAAACTATTAATGCGATCAACGGATATGATCTCTTTACAAAAAGCGTTTGCTTTTATAGCCAATAATTCATGAATCCCATGGAGTCTTGACTACACCGATACACCATCTATTGTGGTAAATAGTCACCCAACAAAACAGAAGATTAGAGAGAGGCGTCTAATACCAAAACTGTTTGATTTGGACTAATCAATACTTATTTTAGTAAGACATGTGAATTGAAAACCATTTGCAGTTTTGTGTCTAACCAACACTCAATCTCCCTTAAAACAGTTTTACAATTCAAATAATCATGTGCTTAAATCTTTTTTGCACACAGCAACCATCACAATATTACAAAACAACTAGTTTAACTAAAGCAGTACCATCTCAAGGTACTGTTTGTTTTACACTAGCAGTAACTTTAAACAAAGTATTGCTATGTTCACATTTAAACGTTGATATCAAGAGTAAGATATAGATAAAAAGAAGAATTTGATAAAAACATACCATTTAAAGACTTTGTCACCCATTTGCAGTTGTCCACAAAATGAACAGATGAATCATAGTGATGGCTTCTCACATTTCGTTTTCACCTTCCAATCCATGTTCCAGCCTCCTTAATCATCAACTCTCTTTGATAGAGGATATCTTCATTCAGCCATCATGTTAATCAAGAGCCATCCTACTCTCTCTATTGTATAGAACTTCCTGAAGATACATGAAAACCTCCATCTTATTATTTCCCATTCTTCATGATCCTATCCAGACGTCAACATCATTATGATTCCTCCGTCTCCAAATAATGTTAAGATACATCTCCAGACAGCGACAAACCTGAATCCGTAGTCGTATAAGGGATATGTTATCACTAATAAGACATCAACGACATATTCATCTGTTACATCTCGCAAATACGGATGATATAATAATCAACTACTCTATCTAAGACAATTAGGCACGCGTAATTCCCCAAAAACAGCGAATCAAACGCCTGAGTGATTATTAGCTCTGAGAATGATCGAGATCTACACTTGCAACAGTCTAAACACTACTTGGAAGTTCTGTACTCATGGAGACAAACTTCTAATGAGCCACCTTTAACTGTGCATTCTCTTTCAAAATCTCTACACCCAAAGAAATTTCTAAGCTCATCAATAGTCTCTGATCTCAATGTAAGGGCTTCTTTTTCAGTGCTTGCTTCAGTAATATGTAGCTTCCTCTTCCTTTATCTGAGTCTTTGTACATCTTCATTCCATCAACATCTCCCCTTCTTTCTCTGAATCCATTGGAACAAATCTTTGAAGGAGTCTTTAATAGATGCTTAGAACTTTGTCATACAACTCCTCATCTGTGGATACTTAAAGTTTTTGCAAAATTTTGTATCCTTTTCCTTATTATAAACCTCATCATTTGATTTCTTTCTTGAGCAGATAGAATAGGTCTTCTCCTCTCAAAGTCAAGACTTTGGCATTAGTTTTCTTCGACAATCTTCAACAGCCTTTCTTTGCTTTCTCTCTTGCTCCCATTCAGCATCGAATTTTTTCGTACGCAACCTCCTCATCATTTGATCGTTTCCAAGGCTCTGATTTCTGTTGAATGGTGTTAATTTCTTCTTTATTTAGGTTCTTCAACATTACCCTATGCCTTTATCTTTAGGGTCAGATACCTTGAGTTCAGTACAACCTGAGTTGGTCTGTTGAGGTTGAGATTGTAGTAGGGACCTGTAATGCTCAACCTCTTTGACTAGAATATTGAGACAAGAAACTTCAAAGCATTATGTATGTACTTCATAGTCCATAACTTGACATTTGGACGGAGTGGAGCCTTAAGGACCTGCTTCATCTTCAAAGTTGAGGGTCCTTGGAGTAATAGTACCCTGTCTAGCAGTACTTTGAGTTGTCTCCAAATCCAATTCTTCTGTTTCTCCACTCTTTACATTAGAAGCGTCTTTCTCCTCAATATTAACTTCTTCAGTCCCATCACTTTTCCTTTCCACATCAGGAGTAACAGCAGCATCTTGATCAGCAGTATCATCAGCAAAATGATGTGTTGTTATCCCTTCTTCTTGAACATTGTGCTCTTCAGACAAAATTTCTTCACCCTTATTCCTCCCCAATTTGACTGAAGACACTTTCTTCTTATTCCTCTGTCTTCGTCTCTTTTGCTTCTTAAGGTTTTGATTCTCTACCCAAAGAGCATGATGTTTGACCACTGGAGCTACTAATTTGGACAGTTTCTTTAGCTTGGCTTTGAGCTTGATGATTTGAGTTTAGCGAGAGTAAAGGGTTGCTTCTTGAGTCTCCTTAACTTCCCTTTTCAAAAGTCATATAAACTATATAGTCCCTCAATACTCCTCCAGATGTCTGAGACGCATCTGTGGGAGTAAAATCATTGGGAGTTTTAGGAATAGAAGCAGCATCATGAGATTCAGCCGTACCTTGGAAGTCAGCAGTCCTTTGTAGTTCAGCAGTCCTTTGAGAGTTAACAGTATCATGGAAGGAAGCAGTACCTTGTACTGAAGCAGTACCTTGAGAAAAGCATGCACGTTAGAGAATTAGCAGCACTTGAGTTGGGAGTGCCTGAGCATCCGCGAGTCTGAACTTGCACGCCCAGAAAGAGGACTAGAATACTCTGTTTACGTTCCTCAGAGGCTATTGCCAGTGACTACTTCTAACAAAGATTGAGTCAAGGAGTAATCTTACAAGAAACTTAGTGCCATTAATCTATCCTCATGAATGTAAACACTTTAGAAGGAAGTGAAACTGATGGCATAAAATCTTGAGGTCTGTCTACCCCCTCTAACTGCTTGTTCAAAAACAATTGAACGAACCTAGGATACATAAGAAAAGGAGTACCATTTGAAATATGTCCTAGCATTCCATTCAGTATCAACAAAGAAAAATTGAACCTTTGATTTGTTGCTAGACCTACTAGGGCAGAGGCGATGTTGGTACCAAATTGCTCCCATGAGGTACTCTTAGGACTTAGGCAGTGAAGTAATACATGGATCAAGTACTTCCACTGTGGGCTAAATAAAGGTTTAGAGAAGGTGAGTTGTGCTAAGTTACCCTCGTAGCCAATATCGCGGAGCGTATCCCAAATCACTTGCTTAGGAAAGCAATCAACGCCATTTTCATCGTCAAAAAGTAGGTCAGCTCGAATGGTTGCTTCAGAAATCAAAATCTTCTTGCCAGCTACTTTGGCGCGAATATGAGGGACATCATTGATCACTTGTAGAGTAGCTGTAGCCCAAAATTGTTGAAGCCATGGACCAATAAGATCAGGATCAACCAACAAGGAGTAATTAATAGAGCAGCCAGTGAGAAAATCGATGATTTGATAAAAATCAGCATTCTGAGCCGTCTTTTCCACACACGCAATCATGTTGTGCTTGTTACAAGAGCGAATGTTTGCCATTTGAAAAGAATTTGATATGCGTCGGAGGTTGGAAATTAAAGAATGTATGAATGAAAGTAAGTAAAGTGAGAGAAAAATGCAATTCAGTTGAGTATTTATAGGTTGCGACGGCTAACTAAGAAGTTACCGTTGTAGATACGTTTTTAGCGCAAAAACGTACGTTTGACCGTTGACCGAACGTTAGAACAGTACTTTGTTGTCTAAGCAGTACTTTCTAAGGCAACCAGTACTTTGAGTTGGATTAGCAGTACTTTCAACACAAAAAGATGTTCAACTCAAATATGTGCAACAACAACCCTTCAACTTTGCAAACTATCTCTTCAAATCATCAAACCTCTGAAAAATCATTCATATCCTCCCCTCAAATATAGCTAGAGTGCTTCAAAAATCCAATCTAACCAAAACAGTACTTTACTTGATCACCAGTACTTTATATGTGATCCTCCCCTCAAAGATAGCTATGGGTTCATCATCCCAATTGTTACCACCAAAAAGTTAAATCTTGCCAAGTCAAAGCCTTTGGTGAGTAAATCTGCTACATTGTCATCAGTATGAACCTTGACCACATTAATGAGCCTTTGCTCATAACAATCTCGAATGAAGTGATGTCGAATCTGAATATGCTTGGTCTTTGAGTGAAAAACAGGATTTTTCACAATGCAAATGGTGCTCTCATTGTCTATATGGATTTCAGTGTTCATGAAGTTAAATCCATAATCAAGTAGTTGATTTTGCATCCAAAGAACCTGAGCACAACAACTTGCAGCTGCTACATATTCTGCTTCTGTAGAGGAGATAGCCACAATTGTTTGTTTCTTGCATTGCCAAGAAACTAGTCTTCTTCCAAGATATTGACATCCTCCTGAAGTTGATCTTCTATCATGGTTGTCCCCGGCATAGTCACTGTCCGAAAAAGCTTCCAAATGAAAAGGAGAGTCTTTAGGATACCATAAACCCAAATTAGGTTGATGTTTGAGGTACCTAAAGATCCTTTTGACAGCATGTAGATGAGAAACCTTTGGAGTGACTTGAAACCTTGCACACAGACAAACAGCAAACATTATGTCTGGTCTTGAAGCAGTTAAGTACATGAGACACCCAATCATAGACCGGTAAAGATGTACATCAACACTACACCTTCTTCATCTTTCCCTAAGAGATTTATGAGCTTCAATGGGGGTGATGCTGCTTAATGGTTCTAAAGTCAAAATTGTTGAGAATGTCTTCACATATTTGTCTTGACTTAGAAAATAAAACCAAGTAGAAGTTTGCTTGCTTGAAGCCACCAAAAAAGAAAGTTGAGTTCACTCCATGAAATCATCTTGAATTCCTTATGCATAAGATTCTTCAAAATCCTTTCCCCATAAAAGACTTGGAAGAATCCAAAGATGATATCATAAAAATCCTTGAGATCTTCTTCTTGGATTGCACTGGACTAAACAATTTCAAAGAATTAGATCTCTTTTAGGGACCCTAAAGTCATAACTGAACTTTGGATACCCCTAATGGAAGTACATACTCAAATTGCCTTGAGTGTGTAAAAGATCCATTAATCCCTATTCACAGAAACTAGATGAGTTCCCTTTTTGGTCTCCATGTTTTTTATTGGATTTAACATTGCATTCATTTTTGAAAGTTTGTTGAAGTACTAGCTTGGGATCCAACAGTACTTCCTATCTTTACCAGATAGATTTAACAATTGTATTCTTGGGTCCTTTTGTGGTCTATGATGTGAGAGATCCCCTTTGTGTAGAAGACCTTGATGATGGTGGAAAAGCATGAGGTTCTAGGTCCTTATGTATCCGATCCTGGATGATAAGGTCCTGCGCAGTACTTTTTGAGAAAGTACTGTGTGAGGAACTTCTGGTCTGGGCAGTACTTTTATCAATCCTTCCCTGTAATACTGCTGATGGGATAAAAGACTTCCTTTTGAGGGTACCGTAGAGTATCTTAGAAATTTACTATTGGTTTCCACCCTATTGTCATTGTTCATCACTGATCTTGTGTCCCTTGAACCCTGTGTTCCCTTAGAGTTTATTAGTTTGGGGTTTATTGTTTGGAAGTTCTTTCAAGTAATTAAGTCTTGATTGAGTGATAGGACTGTAACAACAAAACATAAATTACCCCCTTGTTCCCAGTCCCTTTGTCCTAGATCTTATGGACCAAGTAACGTGTGTTTACTGTTTTGGAGACTTTGATTACAAAAAGATCATTTTACTATTTTCTGTGCTAAAAACATGTTTCTTGAATTTCAAACAGAAACACTCACGTCTCTCATAGCATCAGCTATCCACCCAATCTCATTATGACTTTATTTCTATCTAAATTTCTGGTTGACTAGGACTGTTGTATTCTTCTTGAATAAGGACCTTTATTCCTTAATGCTATTCTCTATCCCTCGTAAAAAGATACATTGCCCTAGTGTGGTATGATAGACCCATGTTGGTGGAAGGTACATGAATGAAATCCTTTTGTCTTTTGGATGTTTTGAATATAAAGATTCAGTCGAATTTGTACTCCCCAAAAGAATTGTCACTACCTTACGAACTACTGGAGTACTCGAACCCCAATCCTATACATGATTTTATCAGACAAATACCATTTAGTTTGTTTTATAACTTCATTTTGAAGTACTGAAGCATTTGACCATTTTTCAAGTTTTACTTTGAAATCATCTCTTTCTTTATGGCTTGATCTAGTTCCTTTTGTTTTGTCACTTCTAGTTTTCAAATCCCATTGACTTTAAGTCATTTCCAATCTGTTCATACTATCACCCCATTGCCTATTCATTCTTATTCAATGTGATTTTAAGTATGACTCTAATGATCTCTAAGCTCATTTGATATCCTAGAATCTCATTCTAGCTTTTGTGAAAATTATCTCTTTCAGTTTGATTAAGACTTTCAAGTCAACTTCTTTATAAGATTTACTACATTTGGAACAGTAAGGTACCATCTGAGTTTGTAGCCATCAAAGCTAGAGATTACTATGCAAAAAAAATCAACAGCTTGTTGCTCCATCAAAATCAACAAGTGAATATAATTGCCCATTCTTGTCCAAAGTAAGCATGAGAGGGGCTCTGCAAACAAGCACTCTATGCTCAATCATTCTTGTTCAACTCCAGGACGGGATTGATCACGATGTGTGGTGGTTTGGGGTATCTCTCTTCTCAGACGATTGATGGGTTGACACCGTGTTATGAGATGTGATAAAATGTCGGCTTGGGTCCGAATGGGTCCAATATCTTCATGTTTCTGTTGCCATCGAAACACGCAAGGCTTTTGAGGATTTGAATCTTCAATAGCCACAATCTCTATTTTCATTACGATCCATTTGCTCCTGTTTTTCTGGTATTTAGTCAAATCTATTCTACACTCGCTAGCAAATGACCTAAACTTTTAGACATTTATAAGCATTCATTTTTGACTTATCAATGGTAAACCCATTCTTTGGCTTGAGGTCAATGGAGTCTTTCCTGTCATCCTCAAAGAAACTCCCTTACTCCTTGCTGATATAACATGCTTGCTCACAATGCCAATATCATAGAGAATGTCAATTTACATTCCATAGGCAATTCTTCATCAATTGTGGCAAGCTAGAGGTCATTTCTACTATCGATCAATGATTGTTGCGATCACATAGTATGCTTGTCTGCAGTACACGTAGATGGAGCAATAATAGATTTTCATCTGGAGTAGATGAAAAAGTCAATCAGTTGGGAGCCAGGTTAGCTGGCAAACCAGTGCTTCGAGAACCTATCGCTTGAAGTTTATACCTCCTCTGCGTATTACCTTGTGCTGAGAGATTTCACGCAGTGGCGTTTGTCTTTGCAAAAAGTACATGATCAGTCCTTCTTGACTCATCTGTGGAGTCATAAAAACAGTCAATATGTTGAGAGTTTGAATTATGAGTAACACCCGAGTTAATAATCAAGCTGTCCATGCAACACTAAGTTGTGTAAGAGATCATCAAGACTCCAATTCATCCAAAACCATGGTTAGACTCCACAGAAATTCAGATTGTAGAGCAAGCAACATAAGCACAACAGACGGTTAATAAACTATCTAAGCACCACTATTCAAATATTTGGGCATCATACAATGGGATCAGCTGAAGACATACAAAGATATAATTCAAGCGAATACAAAGAGTATCTAGTCAAGCTGAAAGCCTTCGTACTGCTATGAGAAATCTAGCGGCTCCTTCATTCTAGATTCCTCACGTAGTAAACCATCAAATCACTTGCGAATGTTTTACACAGAGAAACTTTGCAATCTTCTTTGAGAGGCTTCATCTAGCGTCCAAATCTTAGCTTTTAATGGCTTTGCCATAAAGGTGTTTGAGCATTATGTCGGCATCATGATAAAACTAAAGGCCGAACAGACCTTACGATCTATCAGAGGAGTGCAGAGAGCCTAATATGTATGAGAGCTTTTCTCATTATTTCTTCTTAGCGTATCGCAACAAGTAAGAAAGTTTTTGGTACATTCAGAGCACTGGATGCATAGCAGGTATCAGTGTTGGCTTGGGTCTCCATATTGTGTATTATATCCCATAGTATAATGGTCAGTTATGGCCAATATAAGTGTAGACTATCTTCATGGGGACGTCATGGAGTCCATAAATCATCACTTCTTTGTATATAAAAGAATCTTCTCGGTCAATTGACATATATATGATAACCTGAACGAGGCTTGGGTAGGGAATACGGTTCTGTTTCAGTACATCCTTTATAAGAAGTACATATTAAGAAATAGTATTCCGATTATTATAAATCCGAATTCGTCTTCTATATCAGGAAAAAGTCACTTGCACATAATGCTCTGATAAAACCCAACAATAACATTCTGAGTTTGAATTCGAGTATCCTTTATGAAATCACTGATGATACTGTCAACATAGCGACAACACCACACTGCTAGTTGAGGGCAGTAAACTAGTTAAGAAGAATCACCACAATTTAGTCATTTCTTATTCACTACACGGATTCTATTAGAAAGCCTTAGTAAGGAAAATCCTATGCCCTAAACTTAGCAAGATACCCTATACAAAAACTAATAAACATCGAGGCTAAGTCCATAAACTATGCAGGATAGTTATTATCTATCATGATTCTTTATTATCCCTATCCTAGAGATCATTTTCTAAAGCTAGATACAAGATAAACCTCTAAGTACGATGTAACACAATGCTTTCCTGGATATTACTTAAACACTAGTCATTACTAATCAATTTAACTAACTAGTTACAAAGATAATTACTAACATAACCATTATTAAATGAAAATCCTTTAAGAATCCTTTATCCAAAGGCAGTAGCCATCTTTGACTGGCAGTACCTTGACTTTCTACTTAGCAGTACTTTGACCTTTTGCTTAGCAGTACGTTGACCGATTGACTTGTTTTTTCCAACATACGCTTATAGGCGAATGCCTTTCGGGTTATGTAATGCCCCAACTACATTCCAAAGATGCATGTTAGCAATCTTTCACGACATGATCGAAGAATCCGTCGAAGTATTCATGGACGATTTCTCCGTCTTTGGAAACTCTTTCGATAAATGCCTAAACAATCTCGATAAAATGCTCCAGCATTGTAAAGATGCTCATCTTGTCCTTAATTAGGAAAAATGTCACTTCATGGTCAAAGAATGAATTGTGCTTGGACACAAGGTGTCTAGCGCAGGACTTAAAGTCGACAAAGCAAAAATCAACGTAATCTCAAAACTTTCACCCCCTAATAATATCAAAGGTATTAGAAGCTTTCTTAGACATGCTGGTTTTTACCGACGTTTCATTAAAGATTTTTCAAAAATTGCACGACCTCTAACCAAGTTGCTTGAAAAGGATACCCCATTCGAATTCAATGATGAATGTCAAAAATCATTTGAAATATTGAAAGAGAAACTCACATGTGCTCCTGTGATCGTAAGCCTAAACTGGAATCTTTCGTTTGAACTTATGTGTGATGCAAGTGATTTCGCAGTTGGAGCTGTCTTAGGTAAAAAAGATGGTAAAAACTTTCACCCGATCTATTTCACAAGTAAAACCCTAAATCCCGCTCAACAAAAATACACCGTAACCGAAAAATAACTTAAATGGCTTAGTTTTTGCATTTGAATAAATTCATCCCCCCAGAATTCCTATCTTAATACATATCAAAAACCATTGTTCACAAGGTTACCGATCATCAGCTCTTAAACATTTATTCAAAAAACAAGATGTAAAACCTGTCTTATTCGATGGATTTACACTCTACAGAATTTGACAAGAAACAAGGATATAAAAGGAACATAAAATGTCGCAACTGACCACTTGTCCGAAATTGAAAATGTAACGAGTCAATGATGACCATGAGTCGATGAGAACTTTCCTGTGAAGCCTTCGGAAATTAACACCAAAGATGAACCATGGTTCGCAGATTTTGCAAACTACTTGGTAGCTGATATTATACCAAAGGGGATGACATATCAACAAAAGAATAAATTCTTCTCTGACCTCAAACACTACTTATGGGAGGAACCCTACAGTCTCAAATTAAATACCTTATGTGAAATGATCAAAACTGTGTATCCGAAGCAGGAAACCCAAACAATCTTAGATCAATGTCACCAGGACCAACTGGTGGACATTATAGACCCAATATAACTGTTAAGAATGTCCTAGACTCAGGTTTCTACTGGCAAGCAATTATTAAAGAAGCTCATACTTTATTTCAACTTTGTGAAGCATGCCAAAAGACCGGAAATATATCAAAACGTGATGAGATGCCCTTGAACAACATTCAAGTATGTGAAATTTTTGACATATGGGGTATCGACTTTATGGGACCGTTCCCGAAATCATATAAGTTTGAATACATTCTAGTCGCCGTAGATTATGTATCTAAATGGGCCGAAGCTCAAGCTTTACCAACCAATGACGCCCGAGTAGTAATCACCTTTCTGAAGAAACTATTCTGCCGTTTCGGAATGCCCAAAGCTCTAATCAGCGACCGAGGTACCCACTTCTGTAACAAAATAATGGAAAAAACCATGAAAAGATATGGAGTTAATCACCGTTTCTCTACATCTTATCACCCTCAAACTAGTGGTCAAGTTGAAAACACGAACATGGCTCTTAAAAGAATTCTTGAAAAAACTGTTAAAGACAATCCTGCTATTTGGTCAAGAAAACTTGATGATGCTCTGTGGGCTTTTCGTACTGCCTACAAAACACCTACCGGTACCACACCATACAAACTCATATATGGAAAAAACTGCCACTTACCATTTGAAATTGAACACCGTGCATACTGGGCATTGAAAAATTGCAACCCAGATCTCATCGCTGCTGGTGAAAAAAGAATGTTTCAGTTACACGAGTTAGATGAACTTAGACACCAAGCTTATGAAAACTCTCGTCTATACAAGGAAAGAACCAAAGTCTGGCACGACAGAAAATTAAGAATGAGAAAGGAATTCAAGCAAGGAAACAAGGTCTTACTCTTTCACTCAAAATACAAATTTAAGCAACCGAAACTCAGATCTCGATGGTTAGGACCTTATGTAGTAAAACATCAATATCCATCCGGATATGTTGAACTTTATGGAAAAGATGGAAAGACATTTATAGTCAATGGACACCGACTAAAACTATATCACGAAGAATATAATGACCCAAGGGAGCAGTAACTCCCTGTTTCCCAAACAAATGAATCCGAAAATACGAGTCTAGCTAACGACTCTCTAAAAAATTAAGCGCTTCTCGGGAGGCATCCCGTGCTTTCACTTAAGTGTGGAGGAGTCCCTCCTTCATTCTTCTATCTTTTATTTATTTTCTAAAAAAATCATCAACAAAAATATTTTCTTTTTGTGTGCTTTTTGTATATTTACTCTTATGCAGGTAATTTAGCTCGAAGATATGGAAAATTTCGACGTATGCTCAAAAGACAGCTCTACCGCAGCTATGCATTTCTCTATACCTCGGGAAGTACCGTTTCCCTTTAATTTTCCCTATTTTCCCTCTAGAGTTTAGGTTTAGTTTTTAGGTTTTAAAATGAAATTAGGGTTTTAGGGTTTCATTTAGGGTTTAGGGTTTTAGATTAAGGTTAATCAGCTAAACCCGATGTTTTCAAAATCAATAAATCTATATATATGCTTTTCAAATTAAAAAAACGCTTCTAAGTAAGCGAAATCCAACCGGATTAGACTCTATAGTTTAGCACATAAACCAAGTTTGTCACAAAATTGGTGAAAGAAAAAAACCTTTTAGAATATTTGGGTGCCCACTTTTGGTTCCTAAGATAATTGATGCCTTTAGCTTGTTTAAGTTAAGGAGTGAGCAATCATATGTATCTATTCCATGGTTATGGATGTGTATATGTGGTTTTGTCGCCTTTTCTGGAACAATGGTATTGGTTGATAATTATATTTGAGTGAGCCGGTAAAAATTTTAGAAGATCTATCACTTGTGCTTGAAATCATCATTTACTAAACCGAAGCCAAGATTAAGCATATTTTACGAATCCTCGCAAAGTCCGTTTTCTTCAAGAGTTCCCTTATCGTGCTAAGTTGCTGAAATTCCTAAGTAAGAAGTTAAAGTTAAAAGATGAAGTTCTGTGCTAAGCCTTAGTTATCACAATCATGGTAAAAAAAGAAGAAGTATATAATAGCTCAAGAAATAAAAGCTTAAGTTCCAGCACATGAAGACTAGTATACGCTCCCGCTTCAATATCAAGTTCCGCCCTTCGGTCAGGTTTATGTGTCAAGTACAAGCCTATGGTAGCTGACTAGATTATGTATGTGCAAATTGAGTGTCTTTATAGAAATATATATATATATAACCCTATCTGAGTGACCTGGGTGAATTTTAAATCAAACACATTTCCCTGTGAGGTGATATGTTATATGTCAATGCCTGAAAAGTTATCTAACCTGTAAACACTTTCAAAATCAAAATTTTCTCCACGTCACGATAAATGATTTTTATTTTTCTCGCTTTGATTGCTTGAGGGCAAGCAACAGCTAAGTGTGGAGGGATTTGATAACGCCTAAATTATACATGGTTTCGGTGGCGTTATTTGTAAATCCATTTAATCATTTTCTCAGTAAACTTCGATACTTTAATAGCATGAATATGCTGCAGGTTCACAGTTGAAGACATCTCGATCATTAACACAAACAAAGATACGAGTATTTTATACCGCTAAAGAACAACAACATGACAAGAAAAAGATAAATTATCAAGTTCTAAGTGCAAATTGTTGTGTCGCGACTTATTAGTTGTGTGCGCCGCAACTTCTCCTCAATTCAGAATAATTAAAACTTAGTCAAAATTAGCATTAACTCATAAGTACGCCGCATCTTACAACTGCGTGCGCCCACTTCTATCTGACTATGAAGAATTAATGAAGACTTAAATGCTACTGCATTAACACCACACGTACGCCGCACTTACAACTTTGTGTGCCGCACTTCTTTAATAAACATTCATTACCCTCGCATTTAATCACCATGTACGCTGCACTTACAACCAAGTGCGCCGCACTTTCACCCCTTACCTAGCCTATAAATAGGGGACGAATTTCACACATTTCATCCATCCCTCGTCTCACTAATCCATCCACAATCAGTTTCCTCCTCGTCATACTCCTTCAGATAAACTCGCACACACCACTTTCCCAAATCAACCCCAAGCATAAACAACCATAGATAACCTTTGATATCTTAAGGATCAAAACACCAAGAACTAAGTAGAATATCATATTAGTAAATCGGAATAATGGAAATTCAGGTTTGAATCAAGCAATGTTATGAACCACTTAGTCATGAGAGGCTAAATCTCTCATGACTACTCGGTGACGTTATGATAATAAATAAGTGTTTGGTATGATCGTGATCTCTTTAATCTCAAGCTTATGTTGCAAGCGTGTTATGACCTATCTTATTAGTTTTTGCTTATCAACTTAGATTATATTATCATATCGGTATACGTCGAAAAGACCCGTTTATGATCTAACGTGGTTTAAAGATTTACTATGATCAAGTATCGTGCTGTGTTTTGAAAATTCCACATTCGTAAATTGATTAAACAAAAATAAGCTTTGAATATATTAAAGTAACGTCACAACTATTTGAGTGACACATATGGTCTATTTTACATAAAATATAAGTCATTAGTTAATCAAGATAATGTGTGAAAACATTTTCTTGACGAAAATCCTTTTGTGTAAGTTAAAGTTCCATTTTCAAGATCATTTCCAACACATATGAATTAGTATTCCAACTATCCGAGTAGTCATGCTTATTGTAATTGGTAACAACAAAAAGTTATGCTCAGTTAAAGTTTATTTTCTTTACTGATAATCTGAAAAACACTAACTAAAAATCCATGGTGACGACTGTCCTTACTAAAAGATTATACTACATACGTGGTTATACTTTTTACCCGTGAGTTTTTCCTTTATTAATAAAATTGGTATTTTTAGTCATTATAAGTTTAAAGCTTTTGAAACACATCACCTGGTTATAAGTTAGTTTTTGTACTTACCAGGCACGCGTGATAGTGCTAAAACCCCTATCGCACTCTAAGGATCATTTACGTGTTCAAGCAATAAACCAACACGAAAACAAACAAAACTTTAAATTACAAGTTAAAATACATTATTGTTGACTGATAATATGAACAATGGAGGTTTATCATTAGAAACCAGAACATGCTTTGTCGAGCTTGTAAGGTCACAATATCGTAGAGAAATAGTTTTCCGCATGACTACATGGACAAAAGGCTCAGAATTTAGTTCATCACAGTCTGCCTTATTTGACATACCGAAAAGGGATATAGTGTACACGCACTGATCCATAATACATTACCTCTTCTGTCCCTCACACCCATTCCTGATCCGATGATTACAATTAAGGAATATTACATCACTTTTATAGTGATTTGTGAGACTTTAAACAGTAGATGCTGCAATTATTTGATGCGATTGCAAACAAATAAAAGTCATAACAAATTTTCCTTTCGCACATCATAGAGAAATAATTCCCAGCAAGTACAGGGAAAGAGTTATACTAAATGTGTTAATGGTATGAGGCCTAGATTAAATCCTAAGAATTGGGAAAAGTGGACATTCGTCATGGCTGCAAACATGACAATTTACCTAGCCAAGACATGAAAACCTACAACTTTAGTCGACCTTGCTTGAACACATCATAGCCTAGGTTCCATTTCAGGTGTATACATTTGCCCGTATACAATAGCTTCCTCTCAGCTTTTGCAGCTCAAGAGTTGGTTTGACACGACTGTTTTGTGTCACATAAGATTTAGTTCACAGCTTGTAAGTGATTTTGTTATAGGAAACACCGGTCTTGTACATTACAAACAGCAGCCACGCTTGTCATGTTCTCTAAGTATCATTTCCATGTTCAACCAATCATTCAACTCGAAAACAACTCGAATTTCACCAAGATAATTTACAACGCGTATTGCTAAAATTTATTAGTGTTGACTGATCATTTGAACACGGAGCTAGTCATTTGTAATGGACATCACCCCCATAGCTTTTTCATCTGAAGACACAATGGCATTGCCAATCCGATACATAAATCACCCACCGATTCGTTCTTAAACCCGGTCCAACAATCACAATTAAGCATACATTTGGTTGCAAACAACAGCCTATCCACAACCCATTACCCAGGCATAACTGGATTTCAGAGGTTATTCGCAACGACAACAAACAGATAAAGTTCACAGCAAAGAAGCCTTGGCATGACATTTAGTTCAAGATATGAGGCTCGGATTAAACGCTAAGAAATTAAAAAATGGACATCGGCCATGGCTGTAAACATTATAATCTGCCTCGCCAAGACATGGACGGTCAAAACTTTAATCAAACATGCTCGTGCTCACCACATCCTAGCTTATCTTACATGTCAAAATCATTACTACAAAGTATAGCTTCAAACCCAATGGGCTGCTTTGCCATAATATATTTAGGGATCCACAAACACGTTAAGCACCACAAACACCCATTAAAATAGAAGGTTTTTGCACATCGCAGCTCATTCAATGTTATGAGGACAAATAATGATCCCTGCAATGTAAAGTTTGGCCATGGATAAGGTCAGGTAAAGACGTACACCGAAGCCCCTTCGTGGCCAAATCTCTACTTGCAAGCTGATAACATCAAATACTCGATACCTTTTTGTATCAAAATCCCTCATCAAACGTTCATAATTGTCCATTTATGGTTAAAATATGTACTTAATCGCCTTATATTTCATTTACAGGAAAGTATGAATGTTGGAGCAGAAAGACACATGAATTGGACGGATAAAGTAAAGAAAGTTATGCTGCCAAGACATAACTACGACGTAGTTACCATATTGAACTACATCATAGTTCAACTGAAGTCCAACACAAGCTTAGAAGAAACTACGCAGTAGTTGCCCCGTAAGGACTACGTCATAGTTATCAAGAGTTACCAAATATTACATGTCTAGTCACAACTACGACATAGTTGGCCACTTCAACTACGCCATAGTTAAATTTAGCCTGCAAATAGAAAGCATGAATTAGCATAACTACGGCGTAGTTTATACCCTCAATTACGCCATACTTGAGACGAATATTATAAATAGAGCCCTAATCTCAGTCATTCGTATGATTCACTCAGAGGAGAGTTCCAGAGAACATCTAGGGGTTCCAAGGAGAAAGAAATTCAGCTCATTCATTCACTACTTTAAGGGAGAGATCACTTTACTTATTTATTGTATTTATCATTCATCAGCAGACTTGTAAGACAATAATGTTTTCTTAATCCAAGAGTTCTTCATTTATTTCTTATATTATCTGTAGCATGAGTGGCTAAGCACCTTAAGTGCTAACCTTTTTATGATTTTGTTATAGTTTTGATGCTTGTTTCCTGTACAATTATCATTTATAGGATATCCTTATTGCATGTTGCATGATCCCTAATTTTTTGGTAGTATTGATGCTAGTGTAGATCCTGTTAGACCTTATAGTAGACTTACCTGTTGAATTAAGGGTTAACCTAGTAATAGGGATAGGTTGACAACTGTCCTTAGTGTAGGAATTGCTCATATATCCGCCTATAGTATGAAAAATACTTATAAAATTCAAGAAAACTCTTCCAGGAGAGTATATAGCCAAGATGTGGGATTATTGGCACAAGACAGGTCATTATGATAGTTGGGGGTTAATTACTATAGACTTGATACTCACCCTTCGTGTACAACGAGGATCTGAGATCATAAAATACATAAAATAGGTTTCGGTGTTCAATCGAGCATGTCGATATTAGAACCACCATAAGTGATAAGTAAACATTGCACTAAGAAACATTATCTTAACTATAACAATTGAGTAACTAGGCTAGTACTATTTTCTCCCTGATCAATTCTCGTAATTTATTTCCGCGTTTTATTTACTTCTAATTCTGTCAAATTAATATCAAATCATTTTAAACTATGACCAATTCAAATTGAGACTAAAACATTTAGCTCTTGGGACGACCTCGAATTTACCAATCCTGCACTACACACGAACGGGTTCTCTGACCGTTAGTGCATTGTAGACCATAGGTAATCGAGTTTTATAAATTTAAAACTTGTATAATAATTTAAACGATTATACGCATCAAGTTTTTGGCACCGCTGGCGGGGAGCTAAAATTAGTTTACAATTTGAATTTCTGTTTTTGTTTGTTTAAGTTTTAAAGAACTAATTTTCTGTAATTCTTAATTTCAGGAAACAAGATTGGTAACGCTAACATCAACACGCTCACGATGGAGCAGAATTTAGCATTGACTTGTAGAAACCAGGCATCGGGCATGGTTAAACCTAAAATCGAAGGAAATGTCAATTTTGAGATAAAAAGTCAGTTCATGAGAGAATTGAGAGAAGACACCTTCTCAGGGAACAAAATTGATGATGCTTATGAACACGTTGAAAGGATATTAGACATCCTCAATTTGTTTAACATTCTAGGAGTTACTCATGATGCGGTCATGTTATGTGTATTTCCCATCACTCTCACTAGAGTTGCAAAGAGATGGGTGGACAGATTATCGCCAGGAATAATCAACACTCAAGATTTACTCATAAAGGCCTTCATTCAAAGGTATTGTTCGCCATTTAAAACGACAAAGCAGCTTGAGGAGATTCATAACTTCAAGCAAAAAGGCGATGAGATATTGTACCAAGCATGGGAAAGGTACAATGACCTGCTCTACAAGTGCCCAACGCATGATCTTAATAGCCATCAGAAGGTGAACATCTTTTATAAGGGGTTGGACACCATGACTCGCCAGTTATTGGATTTGTAAGGACCAAGACCGAATAAGACACCTTCTCAAGCATTGGATGCAATCCAAACTATGGCTAACCATTCACATAAATGGCACAACGGGTCGACGAGCATGAGGGTGAGTAGTAATAGTTCAGAGGGAATTGCGGCTATTACAAATAAACTAGATAGCCTTGGGAGAGATATGAAGAAGCTGAAAGAGAATGTGCATGCTATCCAAGTAAGATGTGAAAAGTGTGGAGGAGCTCAACTTAATGAAGAGGTTAAAAGCGTCGAGGAATTCAAGTATGGAGAGTTCGGACGACCTTTCCCGAATAATAACGGGAACGGTGCTAGGTATCGTGTAGGTCTACCGGGATACTACACTCGCGTTGATAATCGCTCACCTTTTGGTAAGAAGAAGCCAATCCTCGAGGAACTAATGAGCAAGCACCTTGAGGAGTCGACACGAAGAAGGACCGAAATGAAAGAATGGATGCAGAAGCTTCATGAGAGCACAAATTTAAATACAAGAAACCAAAACGCTTCATTGAAGAATTTAGAAACCCATATCGAGTAGCTGGCTAAAGACTATCAAGCCAAGGCTGCTAATAAAGTTCCTAATCCTTCAGTCGGCCAGTGCAAGGTGATCTTTGCTAACAACAAAGAGCCAACCGAAGAAACCGCTCCTAAAGGAACTAATGAACTCCATGGAGTATCTTTTATTTCTAATAATAATGTGCAGGTTTCCAAGGAAATAGAAGAAGGGCCGCTAGGAGTCTTACCATGTCAACTACCACTGAAAGAATTAAATCCAATAAGTTTTACTCTTCCCTACATAATCGATAGTTTGAATTTATATGTAATGGTAGATTTAAGAGCAAGTGTTAATATCATGCCAAAATCTATGTTTAACCATCTAAAATGAACAAATCTTAAAGAAACTAATATTTTGGTTGAGATGGCAGATATGACGAAAAAGGCCCCTGTTGGGATAGTGGAAAACGTTCTGGAGAAAATCGATAAATTTTTATTCCCTTTCGATTTCATGATTAATGATATGCTAGGTGACCCTAATGAAACTATGATACTAGGTAGACCATTCCTTGCCACTATTCATGCTAGGATTGATGTTTTTTATAAGGAAATTTCGTTAGGGGTAGAGGACAAAATTGTTTTTGATATGAATGGAAATGTGCACCATCCGACTGCCTTTGTCGAAAAAGTGTGCGTGATCAATGAAGTCCAAAAGGAAAAACCATTTAGCCCTCTTAAAATAGGTGATGATCTTTTCTCATAGGATTCCCCTTTATGCTTATACGTCGAAAGGATTAACCACATGTGTGACACTAATCAAAACAATAAAGACACCTTTGTTTGTGATAATGTGCAGGAGCAATACGAAGGAGAAAATGGATCACTACTATGGCTGAGTCTGAGACAACAACTCCAAGATTGCATTACTGTAAAAAAAACTTCAGGTTTTGAGAGATGACGAATTTAAGTTTTGGCCTACCTGTGACCCAAGTTCAAAACTAGGCAACAGCGGAGATAGAATCCATGGACTGGATGAACAAGGTAACATAAAACAGTGGGAATACAATTATGATGATAAAAGATGAAACAAAAAGGGTAAGGAAATGCTTTTCCCCAACCTTCTCCTAATAAAGTACAGAAATAGCAAGATTGATGACATGGTCAGGGCAAGAAGGTATATTGAGTGGTGTGACGAAAATAACACCCCCTGGATTATAAAAGCACCTCCGTTCCACACCATGCCTTAGCTCCTAGAAGAATTATTAATCCTAGTAACCAGGAGGATCTGATTTTAAGAATTAAATCCTATTTTCCTAACTCTTTACCGGTAGACCAAAACAAACTACAGTCGCAAAATTATTCATTTGAGGAATGGTTGAAAGTGAATATCAGACATACAAACGCGGACAAATCTATGAAGAGTGCAGTGCTCAATGAATGAAACCTCGATAGTTTTGACGTGGAATACAAGGCAGCGTTCGATAACGAGATTGTATGAGTTAAGGATAGGAAAAAGGGGTATATCATGGACGATATATGGGAGAAATGTGAACAAGTCCATGGATGTACATTATACTCATGACACGGTGACATATTTGAGGAAGAAAAGCGATGGGAAAGTGGTCTTGATGAAAAATATTATGACCCACCTCAAGTATGTATTGAAACGTTTGAGGTAAAGCGGTATTCACTTGAGGAAGGAAAAAGTTTTGTTTGTGTGACTAAACAATTAGAGGATGCTTTACCATTAGGATGGGTGAATGGGTCAAAGTTCAAAGGAATGATCCGAGATGAGATGGACACAGGAGGAAGTGTCCAAATGGAGGCATAGACTCGGATTGAGTCTAACTTAAAGACTCGGTAATAAACAAAAGTGCTTGTCTGGAGACAACCCGTCTTGTATCCTCCCCCTTTATTTAGTTTGGTTTTGTATTTTTCTAACTTTGTTTGCAGGTTGCTACAGCCCAGTAATCTATAATCGAAATGACCTCGACTTGTAGTTAGATGAATAAAAAGTAGTTACAGTCTGTAACTACGGCATGGTACGCCGTAATTAGGCCAAATTCCCAAAAATCTAATTTTTAAAACTATAACTACGGCGTAGTTCAACCCCATAACTATGACGTAGTTGGTCTGGGATATTTAAGCCTTATTTTTATTCATATAACTACGACGTAGTTCCACCATGGACTACATCGTAGTTCCAACCTGCAACCATAATTATTTTTCAAAATAATTTGGAGTTTTACAAAACCGTGTATATTTAGTAGATGAATTTTGTAGGTGTATTCACTGGAAACCCTCACGAGACTTCACTCGTCCACTCGGGCCACCGAGTGGTTTAAAAGGCTTGTTGCATATGCTAAATGCAACCGTGATTCCTACAAAAGTAAGTTAGTTTTCCATATTTTGTATTTTAGAAACATATAATGCATTAGGTCTGTTAAGTGATTTCAAGGACATGAGGTTACTTAGGATTTTCAAGACAGAAGTCCATGACTATACACCAAGCTTCGGATTTGAAGAGCAATTGTACAAACCAAGTGGGGGGATGGAGTAGAATTACCACTTGACCATAATTGCCTTTGATTTTCTAGTTTATCTTGAAAAATTGTGCCATTTTTGAAAAAAAAATTGACATGTTTTTCAATACTGAAACTAGAATAGATCTTTGCCAAGCACAAATTACCCTTTATTTCCATTGGTGAGGTTTGCCTGATATTCCATTTTCATATGTTATTACATAAATCCACCAAAATATGAGTGTGCCGGTAGTATTGTAGACTTTAGAACTTGGCATGTACATCATTTTGAGACCTAATTAAGTGATAGGGATAGATTGTTCAATAAAGGAAACATTATAGGATTTACACACAAAATGAGCCCATATGTGTAGTGTTGTGTGCGTTTATCGACTTGTTACACTAACTTGTTGACGTCCCATGATAAAACCCCTTGTTGCACTCACTTTTAGTGCAAGATACCCCTAGAATAACTTGTTGATCCATTCCTTGTTGTTAAAACCCAAATTGTTTATGTTTCGCATCACCATTACACCTTAGCCTACCCTGTAGTCTTTAAATTCACCGTTGAGGAGTTATTGGCTGCTTGAAATCTATGGTTTTAGTGAATGGGTCCGGGAATCACGCTTATATGGAAGACCTATCATTGAAGACCCCCCGTATCACTAATACTTTTGATACTGCTTATCTCAAATGGGGGGATGTTTTTTGTCTTGCATGCTACATAAGTTTTACCATGTATTGTAATCATTTTTTTTAAAAAGAAAAAAAATAATAGTTGTAGTATTTTATTTCACTTCTATAGCATGATGTTATTTGTGTTGGTTATCATATAAAGCCAACTTTTGAACGAGGATGGTGGAATACTTCGAGTTGGTAGGTTTATAAACCAACAACTTCACCAAAGGTTGGGCTAGTATGATTCTGCTTCATCAAAATGCATAACTTTACATCTATATAACCAATACTAGCCCATTATTATTGATTATCAGATTTCCAAACTTTAAAGTTCGATCTAATGGAAGGATAGTAGCCAGTGATGACGAAACCGTGGATTGTAGACTATTTGTTTTTGTGTTCATTTCCAATTATATGTGCATCCCATTTATTATCCTGCCCTATAATAGTTTTAGCCTTTAGCTTGCTCGAGTTAAGAAATTAGCAATCACATGTGTCTCGTTTATGGATTTGGATGAGCATGTGTGGTTTTGTTGCCTTTTCTAGAACATTGGTAACGATTACGATCTTTCATCTGTTTAAACCTATGTGTGTCACCTATGTTGCCTTTAAAAGCTATTTAGACTAACTCTAGTTGGTGTAGCTTTGTGTACTTTCCAAGCCTATGATAGAACACATGCTATGACAACGCTATTGAGTGATCACCCCAAAATGAAACACTTAGACTAGTGAGAGTTGAGTGATTTTGATCCCTTTTTTGTGAGGTGTTTGGCTTTGGTATTTCTAGCATAGGTAATTTATAAATTCATATCTCCCAAGCTAAATTAAGGGATATCTTTTTAGGAATTATTCTAACAGGTCTACTTGAGGGCAAGTAGAAGTCAAGTGGGGATATTTGATAACATCAAATACTCGATACCTTTTTATATCAAAATCCCTCATAAAACGTTCATAATTATCCATTTATGGTTAAAATATGTACTTAATCGCCTTATATTTCATTTATAGGAAAGTATGAACGTTAGAGCGAAAAGACACGGGAATTAGACGGATAAAGTGAAGAAAGTTATGATTCCAAGACATAACTACAGTGTAGTTACCACATTGAAGTATGTCGTATTTCAACTGAATTCCAATGCAAGCTTAGAAGAAACTACGACGTGGTTTCCACGTAAGGACTACGCTGTAGTTATTAAGAGTTACCAAATATTACATGTCTAGACACAACTACGGCGTAGTTGGCCATTTCAACTATGTTGTAGTTAAATTTAGCATACAAATAGAAAGCATGAATCAGCAAAACTACGGCGTAGTTTATACCCTCAACTACGTCGTAGTTGAGACGAATATCATAAATTGAGCCCTAATCTCAGCTCATTCATATGATTCACTCAGAGGAGAGTTCCAGAGAACATATAGGGCTTCCAAGGAGAAAGAAATTTGGCTCATTCATTCACTAGTTCAAGGGAGAGATCACTTTACTTATTTATTGTATTAATCATTCATCAACAAACTTGTAAGACAATAATGTTTTCTCAATCCAAGAGTTCTTCATTTATTTCTTGTATTATCTGTAGCATGAGTGGCTAAGCATCTTAAGTTCTAACCTTGTTATGATTTTGTTGTAGTTTTGATGCTTGTTTCTTGTAGAATTATCATATATACGATATCCTTATTGCTTGTTGCATGATCCTCGAGTTTTGGTAGTATTGATACTAGTGTAGATCCTGTTAGACCTTATAGTAGACTTATCTGTTGAATTAAGGGTTAACCGGGTACTAGGGATAGGTTGACAATTGTCCTTAGTGTAGGAATTGCTCATATCTCCGCCTACAGTATGATAAATACTTATAAAATTTAGGAAAACTCTTCCAAGAGAGTTTATAGCCAAGATGTAGGATTATTGGCATAAGACAGGTCATTAGGATAGTTGGGGCTTAATCACTATAGACTTGATACTCACCTTTCGTGTACAACGGGGACCTAAGATCATAGAATAGGTTTCGGTGTTCAATCGAGCCTGTCGATATTAGAACCACCATAAGTGATAAGTAAACATTGCACTAGGAAACATTATCTTAACTATAACAATTGAGTAACTAGGCTAGTACTATTTTCTCCCTAATCAATTCTCGTAATTTATTTTTCGCGTTTTATTTTCTTTTAATTCTGTCAAATTAATATCATATCATTTTAAACTGTGACCAATTCAAATTGAGACTAAAACACTTAGCTCTTAGGATGACCTCAGATTTACCAATCCTGCACTACACATGATTAGATTCTCTGCCCGTTAGTACGTTGTAGACCATAGGTAATCGAGTTTTATAAATTTAAGACTTGTAAAATAATTTAAACGATTATATGCATCATAAGCATAACTTTAGAACCTGATAAAATGAACATATGTCATGCCTGCAAACCAAACACACACACACACACATCCTCTTTCTCCTCCTCACAACAGCTACAACAAACTTAATAAATAAGATCACAAAAAACAATAAACACTTACGGTTATTTGGTGGATACCATGTAATCATAAAGAAAAGGGATTGCGAATGGTGTATGCCAAAAGCCCACAAACCACCGTATATGTTGAATTAGAGTGTCGATCAACAAAGAACGGATCATCCGCCATGGCTATAAGCCTAATAGTCGCCCCACCAAGATGCAAACAACCTCATTTTGTATAAATCGACACATCCATTTTCAACAGCTCGAGGCTCTGCTTTACAAATCCAACACATAAATGCCACACACTGCGACGTCAATAACCTCAAGTTTACAATGCATTCAATAAAGCATTTAACATGATGCAATAAACCAGGTCGTCCCTAACAATGCATAAGGGTCACACTAACATCATGATAAAATTCAATCCTAAAACCCATAAACCCAATTCAAATAACAATAAACACAAAACAGCATTGCACAACAGCAATGCAAAAGAAAATAGAATGCCAAGCCTAAAATAGACCTCCTCTTCTCTATTGAACGAACCAAGTAACAACAACCAACTACTAACATGAGAGTATATAAACCGCAAACCCACCCAAAAATTACTGTGATACGCATGGTCGTCATGCACTAACACTATCAGTTGCAAACTAAAATTGTTATCGCCGTACCAGTGAACCGATGAGTGTTTTACAAATCGGATATGCAATGGATAGGGAAGGGTTGTCAGTGACGACTGAGATATTCATCAGGTTTATTAGTTTGATGGATCGGGTAAGGTGAGTGGAGACCCGCCCTAAGAATTATGGCCCAATTGTTTTGCTAAGGTGCTCCCATCTGGAATAGGGTCAAAAATATCTGAAGTCTGCCATGGCTGCAAAGAAACACGGTTGCATAGTAACAACTATGCTATCATGCCATCCGGTCCTTGACCCGCCAAGTTACGGGTCAAATCTTCAATGACCAACTTCATTTGACTTAGAAATCCATAACTAATCATCACAGCACACTACTATATTATATATTTATGAAGCAACTAGCCGTGTTTTGTAATGAATAAAAACCTGCAACCGACAACATGTCACCCCTGTCGACAATGGTTGCAAACATAAATTAAGAATGTGTTGCCCTACCATTAACCTGTAAATGTGATACAATAAGTAATCAGGCTTGAATTTTAAACAGAATAGGGTCAAAAAGACTTGAAATCCAGCATGGCTGCAAAGAAACACGGTTGCATAGTAACAATTATACTATCATGCCATACGGTCCTTGCCCTGCCAAGTTACGAGTCAAATCTTTGATGACCTACTTCATTTGACTCACAAAACAATAGGTAATCCTCATAGCCCACTACTGTATTATATATCCATGAAGTAACCAAACGTGTTTTGCAGTAAAAGCTTGCCTAAATCCACCCAAACACATCGTTAAAAACTAACATAAAGTTTAGAGTAACTAAACATGTGAAGCCCTTAACTACCCTTTTATACATATGCGGTGTGACTGACAGCATGTTATCCTTCTCCACCATGGTTGCTGATATGTGTTTAATTACATATCATTTTTCTTTATTAAAATGAGCTTAAAAGACCAAAAATACATAGAAAATACATTGTAATTGTTTGTGTTGTAAATTTCATTGTGCAGGTAACGGATATATTAAAAATGGAAAAAAAACAAAGCAAAATGGACAAATCCGAGCACGAGATTGGAAGAGCGTAAGAAAAGCAAAGCCGAAGGCATATTCATTTTTAATGGGCCAACCCGTAACCCATTTAATGGGCAGACCATTAGCATTTGAATAATATTAAGTCTGAGATCCTAAGCTTTAATATTTACAAGTCCAAATCCATTTATGCTTAAACCATTAAACAAATCTAAGCCCAAGAATAATAAGTCAAAGCCCAAACCTTATAACCCGTATCCAAAGTCAAACAATGACACACAGATCATAAATTACTATTTCACTTTCCCCTTCCCTCCTATTTTTACACAGCAATGAATTCACACACAGGTAAATCCCCTCTACTCCATACACATGTATGCTTCTAGAAGGCTAAGCCTGACACCTCTGATACTATTTAAGCCACGCTGGCAATCCCTAAGAACCTCATTGGCTAATGATGCGTAGAAATGATCTAACGGTAGATTGAAGATTGGATGCAAATCAAAGGCTTGGATTTGAGCTTGAAGACGCGCCTATGCTCCTAGAACCTTCTTCTGCAGGCTATAAATAGAGGATTGGATTTCACACAAAGATATGAATCCTGATCTAGTTTTTAGTAGTTTTAGTGTAGCTTTTTAATTAGCTTATTAATGTAATGTTTAGCTTATTATCCTTTTTAATGTAATTTTCTTTATAAAAAAGCTTGTAATATTTTTTGATATTAATAAAATTTCAAGTTTCATTTAAATTGTGCTTTAAATTATGTTTTACTCTTAAGCATTCATGGTTTAAATTTGTTTAGATATAAGCTAATAAGTTCATTAAGCTCTCTAAAACTCTTAAGCTAGTTCTTATTCTGTTTAGCTTTCTAAAAGCTAAACTGAATAAGTTGTTCACTCAAAATAGCCTCAAAAAGTCATTTTAAGCTATGTTATGGAAGATAAGCCAGAACTGGATGGGCTTATGGGTTTTACCAGCTTATCTCTGATAAGCTGGATCTTGTAGACAAGCTCTTTTGAGCATTTTTGATCCCTGTTTGAGCTGGGATTAAGATACTCTCTCTTTTACCTCATTTCTTGCTTAATAGTTGTTTTGCTTATCATTCTGCTTATCTTTGCTTAATAACTGTTTATTTGTTCTTATTCAGTTCTGTTATAGCTTAATATGTTAGTTTATGGCTTGGTTTTAGTTTTATTAGAACTTAATTAATCTTGTCAATTTACTTAGTTAAAACTGCTTATTATCATAGCTTACTAGATAGTGCTTATTTTTCCTTACTTTGTGCTTATTTGTCATCTAATATTTTAATGCTTAATCTGTTTTCAAAGTCCAGAGCTTAATTAGGTCTTTCTTAGTTAAAAATGGAATTTGAAAATTTTAAAGGGGTGTTTGGCATAAGCAGTCTTAACTTAAGTTAAGACTGCTAAGGTTAATCTATGGATTAAGTTAGTTTTTAATAAGCTTTAATTGAGTGAATAAGTTTGATTAAGATTTAGGAGTTTGAACTAGCATATGTTCATATCTGGTACCAAACTGCTTATTTGTGAATTTATTCTTGAGGTATGGTTTTTGTGATAAATGTGAGGTTTTTGAGTAACTTTGTCATCTGTCTTTAAAAGTAGTTTTGCTTGGAAAAGCCCTTTGAGTACATTTGATCAAAAACAGTTGTGCATTTTGAAGTTTTTAAGCTTATTCTTAGAGTTTTATAGTGTAGATCATTTATGACCATGTCTTAGCTTATTTTAGCTTAATTCTAGTTTATATTAGCTTATTGAGTTAAGTTCCTTATCTGTTTTAAGTTTTTGTTCTTAAATTTTGCTTATTGAGTCTTATTTTTAAGTTTAAAATCTGTCTTAAATGTCAAAAAGCCAAAAATATTAGCTTAGTCTTTCACTTTTAAGTCTTCTTTTCTAGCATAATCTTTTAGTCAAATTACCAGAGTTTAGCTTATTTATGTTCTTCTAGTACTAGTTTCAATCTGTTTTAGGTTATTTAGCTTTTTCTTTTGGCTTATTTAGCTTTAAACTTAGCTTGAAATCTTGAAAAAAGCCCTTTAAGTCCTTTTTGTGTCTACTGTCTTGAGTTATTTTAAGTGTTTTTAGCTTATTTTGGTTGCTTATTTCTTAGCATAAGTGCTTTTCAGGTTTAAGTGTTGATCTGTTTAAGCTTATTTGTGTTCCTAATTGCTTAATGAGGCCTTAATAGTCCAATCAGTTTAGCTTATTACTTCAAAAGCTTTAAGACCAAAACTGTTGCCTTTTAACTGCTTTTTACTAGCTTATTTTTAAGTTTTGTCAAAAAGTCCTTTTATTAAAGTTGCTTATTTTCGCTTGTAGTTTAGCTTTTTCAAAAAAAAAAATTAAAAAAATGTTTTTATTAAAGGAAGTCACAGGACTCAAACCTGTGACCTCCCACACAACACACCAACACCTTTACCAACGTGCCCTGGGGTCTTTTTCATAAGACCCTTGCTCCATTAATTCTTTATACCAATTTTAGTTTTGAGCTTATTTAGCTTTTTGAATTTTCATAGCTTATTGTAATAAGCTGTGAATTCCATTTTTCTTCCTAAACCTTTATTATTAGTTTAAAAACTTTTCTGATTTTTTTTATAATTTTCAGTTTTAGTTTAATATTTTTAATTGAGTTTTTAGTTTAAAAAGCTTTAAAATTAGTTTTAAAATTAATAAAAATATAAAAAAATATATTTTCTTTTCCTAAATATTAATTTTATCATTTTAGCTTAAAAATTTGCAATTTAAGTTTTTAGAATTTAAATTTGTCATTTTTAGTTAATTAAGTTAGCTTATTTAGTTTTAATTAGTGTTTAATTACTTTTAAATGTCGTTAGGTTTTTAAATTGTTTTAATTTCTAGTCTAGCGTGCCTTTATTTGTTTTCCTCTTCACGTTATTAGATTTAGAAACCAAACCCAAAATATTGATTATTCAAGCACACGATCACAAACCGAAGCAAGGTTTTCAAATTCACACTTCGTCGGGATACGACATCCGGGAGATAAAAATATTGTTATTCCTTAAGCAATTTTTATATCAAACGGGATACTCACTATACTATTATTAATTTGAGATATTTAGTTATATATTTAATTATATATATACTATTTGGCTCGAATCAACTACACTGAAGCAAAAGACATTTGGGATAATGTGAATATGCTCCTTGAAGGTTCGGAACTAACGAAAGAAGATCGAGAATCACAACTGTATGATGACTTTGAACACTTTCTTCAGAACAAAGGAGAAACCATTCACGACTATTATGTCTGGTTTGCCAAGCTCATCAACGACATGCGGAACATCAAAATGACCATGTCCAGAATACGGCTGAACACAAAGTTTGTTAATAACATGTTACCTGAATGGGGTAAATTTGTAACAGCTGTGAAACTGAACAGAGGTTTAAATGACTCCAACTATGATTAGTTGTATGCTTATCTGAAGCAACACGAGGCACATGCCAATGAGAACAAAATGATGTTGGATCGATTCACTCAACACACTATGGATCCACTTGCATTGATGTCAAATGTCTCACACCAGCAGCACTATTCATAATCATCTACAACTCTACCATCCACATATGTTCCACCACACTTTTCTGACAGCACTCAACTTTGTGAAAATCGTAGAGGGGGATGAATACGTTTCCATTTAAAAACTTTAAGATCAAAGATTACATCACTCTTCTACCGGCGGTCCCATATATA
>BQNB010014615.1:0-74762 GCA_026074375.1 Tanacetum coccineum
CAAGAAATTAAATGGACAGAGTCTCCCCTAGGCAAAACGCAATTAGGGTCTTCAATTAGGCAAAACGCAGAGGCAAAACGCAACCTTTCATAAACCAAAACGCAGAGCCAAAATGCAGGAACCAAAACGCAGGAACCAAAACGCAGGACCAAAACGCAATAGGCAAAACGCAATACCCAAAACGCAGAGGCAAAACGCAATAACCAAAACGCAGAGCCAAAACGCAATAAGCAAAATGCAGGACCAAAACGCAATACCCAAAACGCAGAGGCAAAACGCAATCAAGAACACCCCTTCAGTTAGTCAAAACGCAGCCAAGAAAAAATCATCAAACTTTTTTAAAAGCTACGAAATGATGTTAAAACCACATAGTAATGATGCAAGGGATAGTTCTAAGCCTGAAAGTACAAATCTTTAACACCTTTAACCACAAACAAAGATCAAACTTTGATTTTTTTTCTTGCTATTTTTCGAGCAAAATAAGCCACGAATTTGAGCTTATTTAACCACAATACTCAACCACGAATCCACACGTAGCTCTAATGCCAATTGTAGGATCCCGATTAACACATACACTTCATATAACAACCACGAATCGAACAAGAAAATAGAGAGAGTTGATTTCTAGAGAGAGAAAGAAGAAAAAGAGAGAGTTGAGAGAGAATATAGAAAAAGAGAAAATTAAATATTATAAAAATGAAATCCACTTTGTTTTCCTAGGTGGAAAAGATATATATATACCCCGTCACGTTTAAGTAAAAGTGAGGGTTAAATGACTAGGACCCGGGCTCGGGTTTTGCTTGGGATTAAAACCGAAACATATACAATATTAGATTAACTATCGAGCCCGATTCTCGATACTTTCCTATTACAACGTTAACTAAATGATTGACCGAGACTAAAATACATAATGGACGAACTTTATGTTCGACTCAATATTTTGAGGCTAACAGTGATTGGCAATCCTTCTCAACCAGTCTCAACATGAAAACAGCTACAAACCGATACCATGTGGTGTTACTTTGATGCTTTCCTCACTTTAGTCAAACCCAAGAATTATAAAGAAGCTTTGCTTGAATCTTCATAGATCGAAGCAATGCAAGAAGAAATCCATGAGTTTGAACGACTGCAAGTTTGGGAATTAGTACCACGTTCAGATTATATCATGCTGATTAATTCTAAGTGGATCTACAAGGTCAAGCGCGATGAATTTGGGGGCGTATAGAAAAACAAGGCTAGGTTGGTAGCTAAGGGATTTCGTCAAGAAGAAGGGATTAATTTTGAGGAATCATTTGCACCGCTTGCTAGAATTGAGGCCATCTGAATCTTCATTGCAAATGCCGGTCATAAGAACATGACAATCTACCAAATGTGTTAGGAATACAAAAAGTATTGATCACTTCCATAATATCATAAGATTGCTTGTAGTATAGTTTTTGGAACCTCAAGTAGGTATAAAGGCCCAAGGCCCATGGAAATCCCATATAGAGCCCATGGCCGACCAATGTCATAGTATAAGTACCTTCTCCATAGCTTGGAGAGAGTGTTGGTTGTTTACTTTTTCATTTCATTCAAGCTAATATTCTCTCTTTCTTTCTCTCTAAAAGTGTTCATCCTTCCACTTTCTCTCTCTAGTTCTTTGTCATTTGATTATGAGTTTAGATATTACATGTATTCTACAATTGGTATCAAGAGCCATAGGATGATTTAGTAGGTCTTGTGTGCATTTATTAGTTGTTTTCTTCTTGTTCGTGTGTGGTTTGAACCAAACAAGGAAGTGTTTACTTTTTTGTGTGTTCTAAAACCATAAAGCTCTCAACTTTCTTCTTTGTTTATCTTAGTATAGGTTAGTTGTACAAGAAAATCTTTAAAAAACTTAAAAATTTTCATCTTTTTGGAGTCTTTTTGGTTCGAATAGGTTTTTGTACCTAGAATCTTGATTTCAAATTTTTTGTGTTAAAAACCATAAAGTTTGTATTCTTAAGGTTTTACTAGTCTTAGAATAGCTACAAGTACAAGAAAAATCGAGTAAAAACATCAAAATCTATGTCTTTAAGTGATTTAAAGTTTTTGGGTCTTTAGGAGATTTATACGTTTGAATCCGACGATTTATAGGTGTTTGAATACGGCAATTTATACACTATTATATTCGGAGATTTATACGTGTCTTAAACTCGACAATTTAGACGTAATTGGTATTCGGCGATTTATAAGTAATTGAAATTCGGCGATTTATACGTAATTGGTATTCGGCGATTTATACATCATTGGTATCCGGAGATTTATACGTATCCCAATACTGGCGATTTATACGTATCCTAATCCGGTAATTTATACGTCTTTAATACCGGCGGTTTATACGTATTCTCTAAATCCGGCGATTTATACCATTTTTTTAAGGTGATTTATACATTACACTTGGGTTATTTATTCACTTACCTTGGGAGATTTATTGCCTAGGATATTTATACACTTCTTTAAAGGAGATTTATACGGTTCTTCTATGATTTGTAAAATCCCGTGAAGTATTTTCTCAGTTTTATCAAGAATTGTAAAATCCCGTGTAATCTTAAAGACTCATTCACTTAAAACAAACAAAAATTTAACACAACAACCTCTAATCACTGAACGATCAAAAATTTATATTTTCTCATTCAACCAATCAATTCAAAATGACAACCTTAGCAGAATTTATGATCATTGCCGGTGCGGACAACCGTCCTCCCATGTTGGAAAAATCCTTGTATGACTCGTGGAAGAGTCGTATGAAACTATACATAGGGAATCAGGAGAACGGGAGAATGATTTTTAACTCAGTTCAAAATGGTCCACTTGTTTGGCATACTGTTGTTGAAGAGGATGGCACTACTAGGACAAAGAGGTATGAAGAACTTTCGGTTGCAGAGAAACTCCAAGCTGACTGTGATCTTAAAGCTACAAACATCGTTCTTCAAGGTCTTCCACCGGATGTGTATGCCATTGTAAATCATCATAAAGTTGCCAAAGAGATATGGGACAGAGTTAAGCTTCTTATGCAAGGCACGAAATTGTCATTACAAGAAAAGGAATGTAAATTGTATGACGAGTTTGATAAGTTTTCATTTGTTGCTAACTACAATCAATCACCGTCCTAACTTAACAACCATCACTCTCAATATAATCCCACACAGTTTCCTCAACAAACAAATACCATGATTCTACAAGTTTACTCTCCTCACTCATACTCACTAATGTATCCAACACCTCATCTATCATAACCACAAATCAGTCATTTATCTTTTCCACCATCACAACAATACGAGTCTCATATGGATCATCAAACCTTATTCGTTCCACCAATTGCTTATAACTCACCTCAACCTTCAACACAACCAATGACTGAGTTCCCTCAAATGGACTCAGGTCTTGCTGTTCCTATATTTAATCAAGGAGATGATCCAATTGCCTGTCTCAATAAGGAAATGGATTTCCTGATAGTTGTAGCTTCTTCAAGGTTCCATTCAACCAACAATCAACTTAGAACTTCCTCTAATCTAAAAAACCAGGCCACCATTCAAGACGACAGGGTTACTATGCAACAAGTTCAAGGGAGGCAAGGACAAAGTTATGCTGGTACTAGCTATAAGGGCAATGCTACTAGTTTTGGGGGAATAATACAGGAGGTCAGACAAAGGTGGTTAAATGTTATATTTGTCAAGGTGAAGGTCATATGGCTAGGCAATGCACTCGGCCGAAGAGGCCATGGAATGCTGCATAGTTTAAGGAAAATGCAATGTTGGCTGAAGCACAGGAATCCAGTCAAATTTTAGATGAAGAGCAACTAGCATTTCTTGCAGATCTAGGCATTCCAGACGGTCAAGCTGCTCAGACAACCATTCTAAACACTGATGATTTCCAGACTGAGGATCTTGATGCTTATGATTCTGACTGTGATGATGTCTCTAATGCAAAGGTGGTTTTGATGGCTAATCTTTTCAACTATGATTCATACTGATATGGATAATCAAAGTGTGCATGCAATGCAAGGTTTTGAACAAACACCAGTTGTTGATTTTACAGATAATGAGATAACAAGTGATAGCAATATCATTCCATACTCTTAATATTTGCAAGAAACACAACAAGCAGCTGTTCAAGATACTAATTTGTATGTACAACAAGATTCAATGATTTTATCTGTGATTGAACAAATGTCAAAACAAATGATTAATCATGCAAATAATTAGGAGAAGGCTAATAAAAAAAGAATAATGAATCCTTAACCGCTGAGCTTGAGAGATATAAAGATCGAGTCAAAACTTTTGAACAACGTCTTAATATTGATTTAAGCACACGTGAAAAGATGATTGATTCTCAAATGTATGATATGATTAAGGAAAAGCTTGCACTTAAGCAGCAAATTGACTCACTTGAACAAAATCTTTCTAATCAAATCAAAGAAAAGGAATCTTTATTGCAAACAATTACTGGATAATATTGTTTACAAAGTGGGTCAATCTGCTCAAACACTGCACATGTTAACAAAGCCACAAGTTTTTTATGATGGCACTCACAAACAAGTTCTTAGTTATCAAAATCTGTTTTATCTCAAGAAATCTCAACGGATTAAGCCAACCTTGTATGATGGTAGTGCTATATCTAGTCAACATGCTGCTAGTCCTATGATTGATGATAAAGAGACATTGATTTTGGAAGAAGTAAGTCGATACAAAATGCTTGCAAAACAAAACGACCCAATGTCAAAAGAAAAGAAAGTTAATACTACTCCAATTAATTATGTTGAGTTAAATCGATTATCTAAAGATTTTGGTAAACATTTTGTTCCACAACAAGAATTGTCTACTAAACAAGCTTTCTGGTTACAAACTTCACACCCTAATACTGACCAATCTGCTTCGTCACCTGTCAAAATTAAGGCTCCTAAAGAACTTCCTAAGGTGAGCCTGGTTAATACAAGCCTTAAAAAGCTTAGATACCATCTTGGCCAATTTGACATTGTGGTGAAAAATCAAATTACACCTGATGCTATAACAGAAGGGGAATGGGGTTTGAACACACTAAAGCTGTTTTTCTAAAAGAAATTATTCCATTTTTAATGAACTTAAAAGAAACATTCAATGTTTTTGATAGAGATCTTTTAAATAAGACAATAGAAGTACAAACAGTCTTCAACCAGATGGAAGCCGCTGTTCAACAGTGTTTTGTAGACAAATAGTGTTTTGATCGACTCTTACACCAAATCATGTCTCAAGATGTTATGATACATGTGATGAATTCTACTGTTGTTTTTGATGATGTGAATGTGAAAATGCAAAGTAGTGAATTTTGTGTAAAGCGTTTGGATCTTGATGCTGAGCTTTTGAACAAACAAAATGCGTATAATGATCTTTCAAAAAGTTACTCACAACTTGAAAAATATTGCATTTCTCTTGACTTAACAATGCAACTCAATCAAGAAGTTTTTCAAAAGGATTCATTCAGTGATAATCAAAATGCTCTTGAAATTCTAAAATATTTTAAAAATAATAATTTGAAAGCTCAACAACAAGCTAAAGGCACTACAATTTGTAAGTTGAAGGAACATATTAAATCTATGAGAGAAAATGACAAGGAAGAGAAAGTCAAACATGATATGGATGAAATTGAGACCATAAACATTGAATTAGAGCATAATGTGGCCAAATTACTTTTTGAAAACGAGCGTTTGCATAAAGAAATTGAGCATTTGAAAAAGATTTACAAAGATTAATTTGATTCTATTAAAAATACACGTGCTCTTTCTAAAGAACACTGTGACTCTTTGATTGCTCAATTGAACTCTAAGTCTATGGAAAATGCGGGTTTAAAAGGACAAATTAAAGAAAAGGTTTTTGTGACAACAACATTAAAAAATAAATTAAGGAAATTAAAAGATAAAAATATGCTTGATAAAGCCGCCACAATAACTAATGCCACAACTATTGCTCCAGGGATGTTCAAACTTGATTTAGATCCTTTAGCTCCTAGGTTATTGAAAAATAGGGATGCTAATATAGACTATCTTAAGTACACTCATGAACAAGCAGATATTCTTCGAGGAATAGTCAAACAATCTAAAGCAAAAAAACCTTTAGATAATGCGTTAGACTTTGCCTGTAAGCATGCCAAAAGAATTCAGGAGTTACTTGTTTATGTTCGAGACACATGCCCTAACGCGTATAAACCTAGTGAGAAATTGGTAGCTGTCACATCCATGAACAAAGTCAAGAAAGTTAGGTTTTCAGAACCTCTCACATCCTCGAGCAACATTCATAAATAGGTAGAGTCATCCAAAACACCAGTATCTAACACACCTGTGTTGCCTTCTATAGGATTGAAGAGTTCTACTAGTGCTAGCAGATCACAACCTACAGGCAATAAAAAGAATGACAGGATCTCACAAACACCAAGTAGCAACATGAAGAATAAAGTAGAAGTCCAACGTAGGAGAGTTAATTTAAGTTCTAATAAAAATAATCATGTTATAGACTCTATTTGTGATGCAAATGTTAAGCAAAATATGTTAAATGCGAATTTTGAGTTAATTTATGTTAAATGTAAACAATGTATGTTTGATGCAAATCATGATGTGTGTTTCCTTGATTTTGTGAATAATGTGAATGTGCTCTCTAAAAATAAATCTACTAAGAAAAGCCAACAATAAAATATTTGGAAACCTACGGGTAAAATGTTCACTAAAGTAGGATATAAGTGGAAACCAACAGGAAGACTTTTCACTTTAGTTGGTAACTCGTGCCCTTTAACTAGGTTCTCTTCAACTAAAATAGTGCCCATTAAGGTAACCACTTCTCAGTCAGTAGAAACACAAAAACCAGAGATTAAAGTCTATAGCAGAAGACCCAAACAAGTAAAATCTGTAGGTTTGAGTAAAAAAGCTAATTTTGTAGAATCTAAGATTGCTAACAACTCAGAACCCAATCATTTATGGGGATCCAATGCTACATATGTTTCATCTTCTTCTTCTCGTATCAATGACAGATTGTCCAATTTATTCTCTGGTATCTGGACTCCAGATGTTCAAAACATATGACAGGGAACCGCTCTCAGCTCATGAACTTCGTTAGTAAATTTTTAGGAACTGTTCGATTCAAAAACGACCAGATTGCAAAGATTATGGGTTATGGTGACTATCAGCTGGGCAATGTAACTATCTCAAGAGTATATTACGTTGAAGGACTTGGACATAACTTGTTTTTTGTTGGACAATTTTACGACGCGGATCTTGAAGTTGCTTTTCGGAAAAACACTTGCTTTATTTGGAATTTAGAAGGTGTTGATATACTTTTAGGATCCAGAGACACAAACTTGTACACAATTTCTCTTGATGACATGCTAGAGACTTCTCTGATCTGTCTACTATCAAAAGCTTCAAAGACTAAGAGCTGGTTATGGCACCTTTGGTTATCTCATCTCAACTTTGGTACTCTTAACAAGCTTGCCAAAGACAGTCTTACACAAGGCATTCCAAAGCTTAAATTCAAGAAAGATCATCTGTGTTCAGCATGTGCATTAGGCAAAAGCAAGAAATCCTCTCATCAACCCAAAGCTAAAGAGACTAACCAAGAGAAACTCTATCTTCTGCATATGGATCTTTGTAGCTCGATGAGTGTGGAGAGCATTAATAGGAAAAAGTATATCTTGGTGATTGTTGATGATTACTCACGATTTACTTGGGTCAAATTTCTGAGGTCTAAGGATGAAGCTCCTGACGCTATCATCAAATGTATCAAAATATTCAAGTTCGTTTGAATGCCACATTCTGTAATGTTATAACAGATAATGGAACTGAATTTGTCAATCAGACTCTTCAAGAATTTTATGAAAATGTCAACATCATGCATCAAACATCTGTTGCTCACACTCCTCAACAAAATGGCATTGTCGAATAACGAAACCGGACTCTAGTGGAAGCTGCTAGTACAATGTTGATATTTTCAAAAGCTCTATTATTTTTGTGGGCCGAAGCAATCAATACAGCTTGTTATACCCAAAACCGTTCCCTGATCTGTCTCCGATACAACAAAACTTCATATGAGCTGATGCACGACAAGAATCCGGATTTATCGTTTCTTCATGTCTTTGGTTCACTCTGTTATCCGACCAATGACAGTGAGGATTTAGGTAAACTAAATGCAAAGGCCGATATTGGTATTTTTGTTGGTTACGCTCCCGTAAAGAAAGCTTTCAGAATCTATAACAGGAGAACCTGGAAAATCATGGAAACTATTCATGTAACGTTTGATGAGCTGACAGTAGTGGCTTCTGAACAATTCAGTTCAGGACCCGGGCTTCAAGTGATGACTCCTGCAACATCCAGTTCAAGACTCGTTCCAAACCTTGTTTCTCAACAACCTTTTAATCCACCAACAAGAAATGATTGGGATCGTTTGTGCCAACCTATGTTCGATGAATACTTCAACCCTCCACAAAGTGTTGTTTCTCCTGTTCCAGTAGCTGTTGCACCAGAGCTGTTAAAATAGCCGGTTCACCTTCATCAACAACCATTGATCTAGATGCACCCTCATCAGGTACTTCATCAACTAACCAACAACAACAATCCTTAATCATATCACAAGGTGTTAAAGAACCGATACCAAATGCACATTTTGACGATCCATGTCATGAACCTCTTCATGATGTTTCTACTTCTCAAGAATCATCGTCAAATGCACAGTCTTCTCACTCTCCACTAGAACTGATTGGTAGATGGACTAAGGATCATCCATTGGCAAACGTGATTGGTGACCTATCTCGACCAGTCTTCACGAGAAAGCAACTTGAAACTGATGCCATGTGGTGTTACTTTGATGCCTTCCTAACTTCTGTAGAACCAAAGAACTTCAAATAAGCTATGCTCAAATCCTCATGGATTGAGGCAATGAAAGAAGAAATTTATGAATTTAAAAGACTACAAGTTTGGGAATTGGTGCCTTGTCTAGATAAAGTAATGTTGATCAAATTGAAGTGGATCTTCAAGGTAAAAAAGACGAATTTAGTGAGGTACTAAAGAACAAGGCTAGATTGGTTGCTCAAGGATTTAAGCAAGAGGGAATAAACTTTGAGGAATCATTTACGCCGGTTGCAAGAATTGAGGCCATCCGTATCTTCGTAGAAAATGCCGCCAACAAGAATATGACGATATACCAGATGAACGTCAAAACAACTTTCTTAAATGGCAAGCTCAAAGAAGATGTCTACGTTTCTCAACCAGAAGGATTTGTTGATCAGGACAACCCATCGCATGTGTACAAGCTCAAAAAGGCCCTTTATGGTCTCAAACAAGCACCACGTGCATGGTACGACATGCTGTCAAGCTTCCTCATCTCATAATATTTCTCTAAAGGTGCAGTCGATCCAACACTCTTCACAAAGAAAGTAGGAAATGAATTATTACTGGTATAAATTTATGTCGACGATATAATATTTTCATCAACCAATACTGCTATGTGTGATGAGTTTGCTAATCTTATGACCACTAAGTTCAAGATGTCAATGATGCGGCAAATGCCATTCTTTTTAGGATTATAAATTTCTCAAAGTCCTAGAGGCATTTTTATAAACCAATCAAAATATGCTTCTGAAATTATTAAAAAATAAGGTATGCTAACTAGTGATTCTGTAGACACACCTATGGTAGAAAATAATAAACTGGATGCAGATCTATAAGGGACACCAGTTGATGCTACACATTACCATGACATGATTGGATCCCTTATGTATTTGACGTCCAGTAGACCCGACCTTTTTTATGCAGTCTGCTTATGTGCCCAATATCACGCAAAGCCTACCGAAAAGTACTTAAATGTGGTTAAGTGGATCTTTCAATACCTAAAGGGAACCATTAACATGGGTCTCTAGTACTCGAAAGATACCGGTATGTCTCTAACAGCATATTCAGACGCAGATCACGCTGGGTGTCAGGACACTAGACGTAGTACATCAGGAAGCGCTCAATTTTTAGGTGACAAACTTGTTAGCTGGTCTTCTAAGAAGCAAAAGAGTACTGTGATCTCGAGTACAGAGGCTGAATATATATTGCCTTATCTGGGTGTTGTGCTCAAATCCTTTGGATGCGATCACAACTAACAGATTATAGGTTTCAATTCAATAAGATTCCTCTGTACTACGACAACAAAAGTGCGATTGCTCTATGCTGCAACAATGTTCAACACTCAAGAGCCAAGCACATCGATGTGCGTTACCATTTTATAAAGGAGCAAGTGGAGAATGGAATAGTGGAACTATACTTTGTTCGGACTGAGTATCAACTAGCTGACATCTTCACCAAACCCTTGCCACGAGAAAGATTCAACTTCTTGATCGAAAAGCTTGGTATGAGAAGCATGTCTCTTGAAACGCTAAAACATCTGATAAAGGAAGAGGACGAGTAATGGTGGAAACTCGTGAAATATTCTGTGTATTATATGTATATATGAAAACATAAAAACACAACAAGATTTTTCATTTTTTTATATAAACTTTTCAAAAAAAATATAAAAATATAAAACCAGAAAACAAAATACAAAATTAAAAAAATTAGAAAAATACAAAAATAGGTTTTCATGACATGTCTTCTGAAAATCAATAACATTTACAGTCTTAGAAATGTCATTCAATAATGATACGAGGCTGTAAATGAAGTTCGAGCAGAAGTTCAAAATGTTTTAAAACATGTCATATGGCTTGCTATTATTTCAGATAGCAACCTGGTCTTCAACTTAAAGGCAAGTATTTCGACAAAAAGAAAACTTGACCTCACAACGGGAAATTCATTTTTCTTGGGAATGAATTACTTCATATTCATTCAAAGGCTTGTGTTTATTTTGCAACATAACCCATGCTTCCTTTATACAAATTAATGTACGTGTCAGTGCATTTATTTGTCAAATTAAGAGAAATCTTATTTTATGGTGTTGATTTTTGAAACAAAGTAATCATCTCAGTAATTCATCTAGAAAATGATTTTTCAAGACATTTGACCACTCAAATAACGACTACAACTCTTTAAATAGAAAACGGGTCATTGTTTGAGGGGGAGAAATTGTCGAATTATCTTCTTCAAAATCATCAAGTAATAAATGGAAAAAGGTTTTTATACAATAACAGATTAATATTTAATGGGAAGTTAATTAATTTTAACTTTGTTGTGCTCAATATGTTATGTGTTTATGCCTTTAGGGTCTTATTAGCAAAATTTAAAGCTTAGTCTAGTTTAATAAACTTTTAGGGACTAAAAGTGCTTAATGTGAAACTAGTTTATACCTTAGGAAAGTTAGGGCATGTTTGTTTAGTTTTTCTATTAAGTCCTGTAAAATTAAAGTGACTGTTTAGATATATATTGTCTGTTTGTAGATGAATAAATGGTTGTTTGTTTTGTGTGCTGAATAAAATGTCTGAATTAGAAAATTACCGTTATACCCTTTTATATGAAATAAGTGTTGAATAAATAATTAATTGGATAAAAGTAGTAGGAGGTTAGATATGTAAAAGTAAAATAAAAATAATGACTTAATTTAGAAACACTCACTCCTATGGCTTTTTCTACAAAGTCATCAATTTATTTTAAGGAAACAAACACTCAATCAATGACTTAATAAACTTACCAATTTATAAATTAAGTCCCTTTAAGTCATTATAAAACACTACCTTATTAAGGAAAATGCAAAGGGATATATACTTGAGGGGGCATTCGTGTCAAAAATCAAAAGATTTCAAACACAAACACCCCACCCAGTCGTTTAACACTCACACAAACACATTCACTCTCATTCCTCCCACCCCTTCATTGCCAAACACGAAAAAAATCAAGAACCATTGCATATGTGCATATCAAGCCTTAAGGTAAATTACAAACGTGTTCCTTACAATCTAAACACCCTATTATTAAAAGGAATTAGGTTAAAACACGAATTTTTGCTTTAAATCTCTAAAATATGGGTTAGGCTTCTTCAAATTCAAAAGTGGGTTAAATCTAAAATTAATTGAGGGGTTTTGGTGCTTAAGGGTTGTATATGACTCGTTCATAACAGTTTTTAATGGGTTAACATATCATTAAGTTGTGGTTGATTTAGTGTTCGAAAATTTAGGTTTTAGGGAAGGACATGTTAAATGTTAGTGGGTTTGTGGTTAGGTAGTGTTAGAATACTTACTTGATGAGCAAGAAAATCCATGGTTTGAACAAAAATCTTGTGAGTTTGGGTAAAACGTGTGACACTTGCTCGTTTTTGTAAGTTTTGTGGTTAAATTCATGTTACAACTGCTATATGATGCTTAGGTATGATTTGTCATATGTTTTGTGTATAATAGTTGCCAAAAATTCAAAGTTTGTGTAAATTTAAAATTATATAGGGCGCTTTATACACTGGGGATAAAGGAGGCGATTTATACACGTTTCATATAGGGGGCGATTTATACGTTCCTCATAGGGGCGATTTATATGTTTCTCTATAGGGGGCGATTTATACACATGACATTAAGGGGCGATTTATATTCATCTTATAAATGGGGAAATTTATACACTTACACATAAGTGGAGATTTATGCATATTATGTAAAAGGGGGCAAGTTATACATGAAATTATAAGGGGTAATTTATACCTTAATGGTTTTTACTAGATAACATATTTAGGTTAATTCCTCTTTATATCATGAGCAAGTTGCATAATTGACAGTGTTTGACCAATAGTTAGTCTGCTGACCCTATAAGTTGACCTTCTAATCATTGACCTTCATCTCGTGCTCTGAGTGAATGCCTAAAATCATGTGTTAAATATGTCTAGTTAATGTCTGTAAATTGCTTCTCTAACTCTATCCCCATGAATCAAATTTTCAATCAGTAATATATCTGTTTGTATATGAACTATATTGGAAAATTCTTAGCAGAAACATGAATCCAGTTGCCGCTCAACAAGTTGCTCTTAACAATGCTTTGGTTGCTCTCGAGAAATGACTCAAGATTGAAAAATGCAACATGAGAATTGAGTTCAACAAGCCACAAAGAGAACCCACATATCAAGTCACTCTGGATGTTCTTAAACTCTCTCCCTGCTATCCCGCTTTCCTGATCATTGCTGAAGTTCCTAAAATATATATGCATCAATTCCCGAAACACCATCAAGAAGATCAAAGATACAAATGCATACCAGTTCAAGCTGGAAAAGAAAAATTTCCGAATTGACACTGAAGTATTTTATGAGATCCTCCATATCGGTCCCAAACTCCCTAACCAAGATTTTGTAACCTCCATCCGAAGAAGAAATGGTTCCATTTATCAAGGAACTTGGGTACACTGGCAAGTGCGATATGCTATCTGAGATCCATACAGATCATATGCACCAGCCCTGGAGAACATTTGCTACTGTTATCAATAGGTGCATCTCAGGGAAGTCCACATGTCTTGATAGGCTCAGGCCGTCAAGAGCTCAAATCTTATGGGGAATGTTCTACAAGAAGAATGTTGACTTTGTTGCTTTACTATGGGGGGGGACTTTATGTTTCAAGCTGACAACAGAGATATAAGTTCCGCACGTAAAGAGAACATGCCCTACCCAAGATTCACTAAAGTTATCATCAATCATTTCATCTATAAAGATAAAAGCATCTCTATGAGGAACAGGATAAATCTACACACAATACAAGATGATAGCTTGTTGGGTACATTGAAATATGTCTCCAAAACAAAAGATTATCAGAAGTATGGAGCTTTGATTCCTGAAGAGATGGTCAATCAAGTCATTCAAGATTCTAAAGAATATAAGACTTGACTTTGCTACTGGAAAAGCTACTCCTAAGAAAGCAAGGAAGTTTAAGAAAATTGCTTCACCTTCAAAGAAACATACTCTTGTCTTAGAAGATAAACTTGCAAAGAAGCCTAAGCGGGCTAAGCATCATGAACCTGCTAAGAAGTCTACACCTACTAAGGAAGATGATTCTTCTAAGAAGCCTTCAAGAAAGCATCCTTCTAGTGTTTAAATCTAAGACACTCCTAGTATGTCTGTGTCAAAGAAGAAAGCTCCAGCAAAGGTTGCAAGAAGCAAGGGAATTGAATTGCTATCTGATGTCGCATTACTTGAGGAAGCTCAATTGAAAAAGGCCCTCAATAGAAGCAAAAGAGAAACAACCATTCATCAAGCAGGTGGCTCAAGTGAGGGAACTGATTCTGAATCAGAGTTCCTGATGAGCCAAAAGGTAAGTCAATTGACATAAGTGAAGGAACTGGTTTAAAACCAGGGGTTCCTGACATGTCTACAGCTGATTCTTCTGAAAGCGAGAATGAATCTTAGGGTGATAGTGGTGATGAAGCAAATGAACAAGGTAATGATGAAGTCGATAAACAAAGTGATGATGATCATGAACAAGCTGACGATGAACGGACAGAATCTAATGATGAAGAAGAAGAAACACAAGATGATGAGTACATACATACTCTTGATGACTATGTACCTACTGATGATGAAACGAATGATAAATCAGATGATGTAACTGAGGAAGAGTATGGAAGAATCAATGAAGAGCTATATGGTGATATCAATGTTAGTTTGACAGATGTTGAGCCTGCTAACAAAGAGAAAGATGATAAAGAGATGATAGTTGCTGGTCACATGAACGTTAATCAAGAAGGTGCAGGTAATCAAGTCAAGGATGATGCTCAAGCAACACGAAAGACTGAAGGTCCAATTCCAAGTTCCTCTATTTCATCTGACTATGCTGCTAAATATCTCAACTTTGATAACATTCCCCCGGTTGACACAAAAGTTGTCTCTATGTTGGATATCAATGTTCAACATGAAGTTCCACGTACCTCACCTTTTCTCACCATTCCAGTATTTGTAATCCCCGAACATACTGTTGCCAATCCACCTGAAATAGTCAAAACTACTTCGTCAACAACTATTTCTTCTCTTTAGTCTTTACTCTTTCCTCACCTTCAACAATTAACATTGATCCCAACACCAACAACAACTGAAGCTACAACCTCAACCACTGCTATTTCTGAATCTGAAACCCTCGTTGCTCTCCAACTAAGAATTACTAATTTGGAAAAGGATATCAAAGAGCTCAAGACTATTGATCACTCTACATCACTCCTTTCAACCATCAAATCTAAAGTCCTAATTGCCTCAAGAGTACCTGGAACTAGTCTAGATGTTGCTCTTTATAAGGTGCTCAAGAAACACATGCTAGATATTCATTAAGGAACACTCTATTCCAGCTGAAATTGTAGAGAGACTCAGACAAATATGTACCTGAGAAAATCACTGAAAGACATCAGAAAAATCAAGATGGAGCATGCAAGAAAGCAGCAAGAGCCTAAAGAAACTATCACTTCATCTGATACCTCCGCACTTGAAGAATTTGATAAGAAAAAAACCTTGTTTCAAACAATGACAAACTCTAAGTCATTCAACAGAAATCCAAAATCAAAGAGCTCGTATATCAATGCACTCATGAGTCAATCCTTGAGATGAAGATGCTATGATGAAGGTTTTTGCGATAAATTGAAAAAAATGAAAAAAAGATGATGCTAATTAAAGACGAAGGCCCTTCCCTAAATAGACCGAGGTTAAAAGAGACAAAGAAAAAAAAAAAGAAAAAAAAAAAAAAAAAAAATAAAAAAAAAAAAAATGAAAAAAACCAGCAAAGACACTAAACCATCTAAGAAGGCCAAGTCGACTAAAACTTCCAAAGGCACTTTCAAAGGCACATCCAAATCTTAACCAAAATCTACTGACAAGTCTACACAAGCAGAGGAGACAGTGTTTGAGTCTGGAGACACTCAAGAGCCACAGAATCAAGGACGGGACATGGGTAATACTAATGATCAACCCAATGTCAAGGCGGCTCTAAAGCATGACTGGTTCAAGAAACCTGAAAGGCCTCTGACTCCTGATTCAGATTGGAATGTTAGAAAATCAGTTGACTTTAGACCACCTCAAACGTGGATCAGTAATATTGCTCAAGCAAAAAAACCTCCTCTCTCTTTCGACGAGCTTATGAGCACTCCTATCGACTTCTCAGCATATGTCATGAACCATCTCAAGATTGATAATCTGACACAAGAACACCTTGTTGGACCAGCTTTTAATCTTCTCAAAGGGACATGCAAAAGTTTTGTAGAACTTGAGTATAACATTAAAGAATGTTATAAAGCTGTAACTGATCGATTAAACTGGAATAACCCTGAAGGAAAGGAATATCCATTCGATCTTAGCAAGCCACTACCGTTGATTATGGAACGGGTTGTCAAGTTGTTCCTATTGACTACTTCATCAACAATGATCTCGAGTATCTGAGGGGAGGAAGCTCAAGCAAGAAATACACGAATTCCACAACAAAAACAAAGGCTGCAAAGTATGATATTCTAGGCATCAAAGACATGGTTCCATCATTATGGAGTCTGGTAAAGGTATCCTATGATAGATATGTTATCTAGGGAATACACACTAGGGTCCTAAACGACAACGATTCTATGGATTCGCAAGCAACAAGATATCCAAATATGATGTGTAGTCCATGAAAAGAATTATAGCAGCAACCAAAGTAAAAGTTATGAAGTGGTATGATTACGGTTATCTGGAGGAGATTAAAGTCTGAAGAGAAGATCAACAATTATACAAATTCAAGGAAGGTGACTTTCCAAGACTTCACCTGCACGATATTGAAGATATGCTGCTTCTCTTGGTTCAAAAGAAACTCTTTAATCTTGAAAGAGATGTAATTTTTGACTTGGGTGTAGCATTACGGATGTTTACCAGACGTATTGTCATTCTTAAGTGAGTGGAATACCTTCAACTGGGAGTCAAAAGCTACCACAAGAAGCTCAATATCACCAAGCCAAAGACATTCAGGTCCGACATCTCTAACAGAATTTCATACACTGCATACATCAATCCCCAATGAATTATCTATGTAGACAAGTACAAAAGAAACAAGTTGATGCGCTCGGATGAACTTTACAAGTTTAGTGACGGGACGCTCACATCTGTTAGAACTGTTCTTTATGATATTGCTTCAAATCTGATGATAGATTACTTGCCAAAGAGAAGCTAGAGTAGCTTAGACAGAAAGAGGTCTTGCATCATGATTAAGGCTATCGACCAGCTGCTGCTAGAGAGAAGGTTAATAAGGAGCTTAGAAAAGTTCATTGGTAGGAGAGATTACGGGTAAGACCTTAGACTGCTTGAACGAACAATATAACTTTGTCATATTTTGTCTTACTCCATTTCAGGTCACTCTCTCGTAATTACAAATTTGTGAATATGTAAATAAGTAGTGTTAGACTAAAATTAGGCATATATAGTGTTTGAGTGCAAATTTTCAAGAATTTCTTAGTAAATTCAAAATAATTCAAATTAATGCACTCAAACACTATATAATTCCCTCATATTTGAGGGGGAGCATCAAAATGTTCCCAATAATAACCTTGATATATAATTAGAACATTTTTCTCCTTATATAATTTTCATACATATTTGAATCAATTGATATCCAAAATATCAAGAGATTTAACATTTTTGATAAGGGGAGAAAATGTGATTAAAAAATATATATAACTTGTAAAATGTGATCTGAATGACTCATGTGTGAACTCCTTCCTCGTATGTGCTAAACATTTTCGATTATCGATGCACATATGCAGGGGGAGCTTTTCTAAAAAGTAAAACCATCAAGGTACTAAATGTTTTGATTTATATCAAAGTACCTTGATTGATGTTTTCAAATGGTTTTAAGGCTGTGAACATTACCAAAAGACCAACCATGTATTTAATTAATTGGAGTTATAAGGTGGTTAGGTATAGGTGTTCATTCCCATAATCCAGCCAGAACCGGAAGGATCTACCCAGGGACATTCCATTAGTTAGAATATAAGTCCTTAGGTATGATAAAAAAAAGGTGAAAAAGAGAGAAAAGGGAAAAATACTGACTAAGATAGAGCTAACACTGGAACAAAGCCAACAAGGTGTTATTGATGAAGTCTTGGTAAGCATTGAAGGGGTTGAAGAATGAAAAAGAAAAGTTAAGATAAAGGGTGAAAAGAAAGAAGCCCTCCTTACACTTAGGCAGAAATCGGGTCAATACATATGCTATCAGAAATATCTAAGTTGTTGTCTGGTATTGAAGATAGTCATCATGGACCCAGTCATGCGATGCACAACCCTCCCCAGCCACTCAAGGTCTCTCAAAATACTCTTGTTTCATTTCTCAAGGGGATGACACTCATTTCTATCGACTTTCTCACTCCAAGTTAGTTGGTATTGAAAAGGTGGCAGTCCGCTCCAGCCTCCGATTACTAAAACTAAAAGTGCACTATCGAGTCTAGAGCAAAAAGTGATCGTCCATAAATCTCTCTAGGACACAATTCCAATATATTTGTTGCTCACACACTGTGAAAACAAGTAATATCTTAAGAGTCCTATGCATTATCCTTGTGATATTGCCAGAACATTAAAGTGATACTTAACTATTCACAATGACTATGGGAATCCTTCTAGACCCAACATCAAACAAGCTTTGCGGTAGATGACTTGTGAGATCCTATATGGATCGAACTTGTGAGATTGGATATCGATTCGGTCTAGACTATGAATTAACGATTGATGAATTTTGAAATGCATAAAACTCTCGAGGTGTCACAAAATCACTTTAGCAAGTGACATGTCTATTGGTTTTCAAATCAATTTTTGTTTCAATCGGTGAGACTTTATTTTACTGGTTCACTCATACCGTGTTGTCTGCTTTGAGATGCTCCGATAATGAGAACGACTAGTGCAGCTGCGAAACCCTGTCAAGGAGATTCTTCAGAATTCTACCTGATCACAGGCAGTATTTATACTGATTAACGGGGAACCGTGGTTATTGCAACCGTATACGACGAAGTGACAAAGACACTTTCGTCCATATATGTTGTTTATCACTAACCCACTTATGCAAGAAATCTCGATGGTAGCCGCAACTGATTCAACACAAGTCAAGATTCATAGCCACATGCTCATACTCAACCAACGAATGTAAATACATTATGAAAGCTCAAGTACATGTTTCAAGACTTCCGCTACTCTGATACCGCATGTCCTTCTTAAAGCGACGAAGTGTTAAAGCTAAAGAACTTCAAGAAAGATTCCTTATTCAAGCTTTCAAGTTAAAATCAAGTATAGTATGAGCATGTCGGTCTGAAGGTCACAAGTCCACAAGATGGCAAAAGATCACAAGATGATGATAAGATATTATGTTTGGTTGATGATCTCAAGAAGCTAAAGATCACTTATAAGTCAAGCTTAAAGGAACAAGCTCAAACCTAAAGTCAAAGATCACTACAACATATCACAAGTTAATGATTGAAGTTTAAAGACTACGAGCACAAGACTGAAGACAAGCATAGTATGCTCAAATTAAGTGTTTTGTAAATTGGAGTGACCTCCCTTAGGGGGAGATTGTTAGGAATACGAAAAGTATCGGTCACTTTCATAATATCATAAGATAGCTCATAGTATAGTTTTTGGAACCTCGAGTAGGTATAAAGGCCCAAGGCCCATGGAAAGCCCATATAGAGCCTATGGCCGGCCAATGTCATAGTATAAATACCCTCTCCATAGCTTGGAGAGGGTGTTGGTTGTTTACTTTTTCATTTCATTCAAGCTAACATTCTCTCTTTCTTTCTCTCTCTAAAAGTGTTCATCCTTTTACTTTCTCTCTCTAGTTATTTGTCATTTGATTGTGAGTTTAGATATTACATGTATTCTATAAAATGGATGTCAAGACTGCATTCTTAAACGGCGAGCTACGAGAAGAGGTATATGTTAGTCAACTAGAGGGCTTTGTAGATTAAGACAATCCACACCATGTGTAACGGCTGAAGAAGGCTCTATATGGCTTGAAGCAATCTCTTTGTGCTTGGTATGATATGTTGTCAAAGTTTTTACTATCACAAGAGTTCTCAAAAGGTGTTATCGATCCTACATTATTCACTAGGAAAGAAGGCAAAGATATTATACTGGTACAGATTTAATTAGATGATATTATTTTTTCCTCTACTCATCCTACTCTTTGTGATGTATTTGTTAATATAAGGAGTTCTAAGTTTAAGATGTCAATGATGGGCAAAATGTCTTTCTTTCTTAGACTATAAATTTCTTAAAGTCCTAGAGGCATCTTTATTAACTAGTCAAAATATGCTCTAGTAATAATAAAGAAATACGATATGGAATCTAGTGACTCGGTTGACACCCCTATGGTAGGCAGAACCAAACTAGATGAAGATCTACAGGGGACACCAGTTGATCCTACATGTTACCATGGTATGATCGGCTCCCTCATGTAGCTTACATCCAGTAGACCTGATCTTGTATTTGCAGTATGCATGTGTGCTCGGTATTAGGAAAGGCCTACCGAAAAGCACTTACATGCAGTAAAATGGGTCTTTCGATACCTGAAAGGAACTCCGAATATGGGTCTTTGGTATTCAAAAGATATCGGCATTGCACTAACAACTTATGTAGATGCTAATCACGCCGGGTGTCAAGTTACTAGAAGAATTACCTCTGGCATGCATAGTTCTTGGGCAACAAATTGGTCAGTTGGTCTTCCAAAAATCAAAAGAGCACTGTTATCTCGAGTATAGAGGCAGAATACATTGCCTTATCTGGATGTTGTGCTCAAATCCTATGGATGAGATCACAATTAACAAACTATAGGTTTGCATTCAACAAAATCCCTTTGTACTTTGATAACAATAGTGTTATTGCTCTATGTTGTAACAACGTCCAGCACTCAAGATCCAAGCACATCGATGTCAGATATCACTTGATTAGTAAGAAAGTAGAGAATGGTGTGGTTGAGCTCGACTTTGTCCGGACAGAATATCAGTTGACAGTCATCTTCACCAAAGCATTGGCTAGGGAAATATTTGAATTTCTCATAAACCAGCTTGGAATGAAAAGTATGCCTCAAGAAACTCTCAAAAGTCTGGCAGAGGAAAACGAAAAGTAATGGTGGACACTCTTCATGTATCATATATACATTATTACACAAATAAAAACATAAAAAGATTTTTCATTCTTTAGAAAATTTTATAAAAAGAAAGTACAAAAATATAAAACCCAAAACAAAATTAAAAATTAAAAATTCAAAAAAAATACAAAAAATATGTTTTCATGACAAGTCTTCTGAATTTGATAATATCTATGGCTTTAGAAATTTTATTCAATAATGACACGGAGCTGTAATTAAAGTTCGAGCATAAGTTATCAATGTTTTCAAAACATGTCAATGGTTTGCAGTTATTTCAGACTGCAAACCGGTCATCATCTTAAAGGCAAGTATATCACCAAAAAGATAACTTGACCTCTTAACGAGAATTTAGTTTCTCAAGCATGATATACTTCATGATCATGCAAAGGTTTGTGTATACTTTGCTACATAACCCGGGCTTTCTCAATATGAGTGTACGTGTCAGTGCTTTATTTTTTTAACATAAGGGAAATCTTATTTTTGTTGGTGATTATCTTTCAAAAACAATCAGTGTTTTCAGTAATCACTAAAAGATTTAAAAGATAATTCGACCACTCAAACATAGACTACAACTCTTTAAATAAAAAACGGGTCCGTGTTTGAGAGGGAGAAAGTGCTCATAAATAATCTTTTAAAACGGTCTTTCAAATAAAGCAAGGAATAAACGGATAAAGTTTTAACAATGACGGATCATTATTTAAAGGGAAGTTAATGTATTTTAACTCAAAAGGTCTTTAGATGTCATGTCTTATAATCTTTAGAGACTAGAATACAAACTAAGAGCTTATGCATTAAGTTAGCAACCAGAATGACTTATGTTGACATTTATCAAAGTGTACTAAGCCTTAGGAAAAGTTTAAATGATAAATGAAAGCCGAGCCAAACCACAAGGACTATTTTTACCATTTTTGCAAACTTCCAAACTAAATAAACCTAAGGGCGCAATACCCTCACTTTTTATAAAAGTTTAAAACAAATTCTATTCCTCTCCACATATTTCGCCGCTACAAATCATTTCAAGAATCAAAACTCGTTTTCAAGATAAAAGGTAAAAATCAAAATTGTTTCTAATCAACAAAACATCCTTCCTTAATCTCTCGAAAATCTTTTGAAACCCAATTAGGGTTCATAGAATTAAAAATGAGATTAAAGGCAATTAATCATAGGGCAAATATTTGTTAGGAGATGATTAAGCCATGTTTGAAACAATGTTGATTATAGATAATTTAAATGTGAGAAATGATTATGTTTAAGGTCAAAAATCATGCGAAATACATGGAAGTGTTCATATGTTTGTAAGTTTATGTTCTAAGTGTGTAGGAAGAATCTCTTATGTGATAGAATATAATATTTGCATCTCAGGAACTCTAAATGTGTAGCCTTGATTGTTCTTTCTCGAGGATTAAGTAAAAAAGGGTTGTTTGGATGCGTTTTTGACTAAGTGACATTCATGTCGTTAGTATGTTGGTTTCTAGGCAAGATAAGGTCTTATTTGATTTGCTAGTAGCTTAACTCAAGAGGTTTTGATCGCGTTTTGCTCGAAATCATATATTGAAGCCTCGAATGTTGTAGAATCGTTTTAGAAATGTGTGTTCTAGGTTCTAGTCTTGATTGTTGTTGTTTAAAATGATCTTGCATATGTTTAAAAGAGATGTGTGTTTGTGTTTTAGTGTTTGTGTATCTTATGGATTACACTTGTAATCCAGCGGAATATCTCTGTTCTTGGCCGAGAGATATCCGTAGTCAAACCAACGGAATACCTTGATATCATTTCCCACGGAATACCACAGGAATAACCCACGGAATACCCAGGTTGTTTCCCATGAAATACCCATTTGTTAACCGCGGAATACACAGGTCATTTCTGGCGGAATACCACAGGTTTAACCCGCGGAATACCCAGGTTGTGTCTCGCAAAATACCATGTTAAACCAGCAGAATATCTGGTGGTTATGCCCGCAGAATACCAGGTCTAAGTTTGACAGTTTGATTGATTGACTATCATGGTTGATTGTTTAACTATCTTGTTAACCAGTTGAACCGTTGACCAAAGTTAACTTTCTTGATTTAAATGTAAATCGGGCTTAATCACTTAAAGCATAAATAATAATCCATCAAATCAAACACATCAAAAGAATAATCAGTCTAAAAGTGTGCAATATATGTATTGTATATCAATTGGTTTAACATATTCTTAGTAGAATCATGGATCAAGAAGATCTACAACAAGCTGCTCTTGATGAAGCTTTGGTTCCTATTGTTGATCAAGTCAAAATTGGATCTTGCAACATGAGAATTGATCCTACAAAGATTCAAAAGGAAGCTACATATCAACTCACTCTGGATATTCTTAAGCTGGCCTTGTGTTATAATGCATTCCTCATCACAACTAATGTTGCTCAAATCTACATGCAGCAGTTCTAGTACACCGTTGCTAAGAACGAGAATACTTCTTCTTATAAGTTTCAACTCAATAATCAGAAATTTGAAATTGGTGTTAAACTTTTTTAGAAAATTCTTCGTATCTGTCCAAGAGTCCCAAATCAAAAGTTTGTTAAACCACCTTCTCATGATGCACATTTCTCCTTTGTCAAGCAACTAGGCTACAAAGGTTCTCTGGAATTGATCTCTGAAATGTACATTGATCAAATATACCAGCCATGGAGAACCTTCTTAACCATTATCAATAGGTGCTTATTTGGGAAATCTTTGGGTATTGACAGAGCTCAACAATCATGAGTTCAGATCTTGTAGGGTATGTTCTACAAGAAGAATGTGGACTATTCTGAGGTATATGGGAAGATTTCTAGTTCCAGATTGATAGCAGGCAAACCAGTGCCAAAATAAAGGAGCAGATGCCCTGTCCCAGATTCACCAAAGTCATCATCCATTACTTTCTCACAAAACACATCTCTATTCCCAAGAGACACAACTCGTTTATCAACACTATCAAGTATGATGATGTTCTGGGAAATTTAAAGTTCACCAGCAAAGGAGAAGAAGATTAAAAGTATGCAATTTCAATTCCAGAATTGATGATGAATGATGAAATCAAGGATTCTGTTGCCTATATGACATTGTTATATGTCATGCTTGCATTTGATATCATACGAAAGTGATAGAGAGTAGAGGAGAGAAAGTCAGAGAGAGTTTTTACACATTTTCAATTTTCATTAAGGAAAGGAAAAGAGAAGGGAAGTTGAGGAGAGGATTACAAAATTACCAACACTAAATACCTCTTATGAAAGGGGTATTTATACTTATTCTTCTAACTTTCTATTTTTCCTACTTTGACTAAATGTCTCACTTGGTCAACATTTTCTTAAGTTTGACCAAGCTTGACTTATTACATCATAAATACTATTTTCTATACTATTTATTACAAGACCAATTCATTGTTAATAATTAGCACTTATTAGTTCCTAACAATCTCCCCCTAAGGGTTGATTATTACTAACGCCACATCGTTAGTAGAATTGGTCTTCCATTCACAAAAGACTCCCACCTTCTCATCGTATCTGCTCATATTATGTAGACACTTTAATGAAGAACCTTTATCAATGTAATAACCCTTTGATGTCTCCTGACTCTTTGCCCATTTCTCCCCTTCATGAGGCCCATCATTTGCCTTGATGTGAATCATAAACTTTGCTTGAACTGGCTGATGCGAAAGACTTCTTGAATTTCTTTTTAAGAACATCCCACATTTCTGGGTCAGCAGGTTGAGCCTGAAGATATGTTTTCATCTTTAAATATAGTTGTTGTTTCAGACCAGCAGTTGTCTTTGCAGTTGATATGCTAATTGTAGGATGAACATTAAGGACTTTGTTCTTCATATGACGTTTGAACAGTTCTTCAATAATCTTTGGAGCATAGGTAGCAAATTCTTTCAAAACCAACTCAGGGACAACATTTTCAAATATCTCTCTGTCTTTCTTGACTGTATCATTACCATTCTTAGAATTGCTTCTTTCATAAGCTTGTTGATTTTTTCTACAGTAAGTTCTGGAACAAGATTATTAAAAGTATCAGACATTTCCTTCATTTTACCTTTAAAATATTCTTTAGTGATGAAGGTATTTATCAACTATTCCCTAATTTGACTACGACGTCTACTCAGTTCAGCAACACTTCCTACAAGTATTTTGCATGTGCTAGAAGTGGGTTGTGACATCGATGTGTTATGAAATCTTTAAATTTATAAGACTAGTTTTATTCGGTTTTCTAACTAACACACGGGTAAAGTATAAACAATCATGTATAGTATAGATTTAGGGTAAGACCAGGTCATTCCACATGGATTGGTGATTCTAAGAAAAGCCAGTGGTTTTGCAAAAAGGTATCTTTAAGATTTGTCACGAATCTAAAGATAAACGGTAACATGGATTTCAAGATTATAAAAGAGATGTTTATTTGGGAGACAAGAGTAATAGAGGATAAACTTAGGATAATAACGAGTCTATTTAGCATAATAAAGAATCCTTTCGGCCTTTAATCTTAATTATGAAAAATGCTTTAAGATCGATTCGTGTTTAGAAAATAATAAAGATAAACTTTCTCAACCAAGTTCGTTAGACATGAGGTTAAGCATTAAACATTTATATACTTAGGATGATGGTCATTTTATTTGCTAATTCTCACAAAGCTAATACCGAGTTGTCATAGACAAACAACTAGAAATCAAACACAAAGTCGGAGTCTTTCGACCTATATCCGAGCTAAATGAGTGATCAAATAATGATTAAGGATCTAAGTATATAAACATCAAGTTCATATTTATCATTCACGATGAGGTGTCATTTTATACACTATTTTAGGGTCATTTAACCCCATAAATCATGCAAATATGCCCAGATTATGTGCTTACTCATTTATTTTTAGGGTTTTGGCACTTGGATGGCATTTGGAGGAAAAACACGTGACTTGGAATCATTTGGAGAAGAAACAGACAAGATCACAGACCTATACCAAATCTCTTGAAGAATTATGCATACAACGCGTGGAGACGGCGTCGTAGGTATAAAGCGACGCCGTCGTGATCTATCTAGTGACGACGTCAGAAATCTAGCGACGGCGTCAAGACGTGGCCAACTTAAAGAAGATCTAGAATCATATACGTGGCAACGGCGTCAGGACCTCAAAGCGACGCCGTCACAATGATTTTTCTGTATATATTAAACCGAAATTAGGGTTTTAAGTGTGTAACTTTGTATAACTTTAGGGAGACGAACCCTAGTCGTTTTAGCAGCTTTTAAGGTAGTTTTTAGGGCCTCAAACTACCTTTAATCCGTGTTTTAATCAAGTAAGATTGTTTATCATTAATCATTTAATATGTCTATGTGTGATTGATTTATGTTCTTGCTTTATCTTTAACATGCTAGGTTAAACCCTCCTTTGTATTTACTTATGATTGCATGAAACTTAGGTTGTAGATCATTTTAATGTTGCTTCTTGTTGATGGATGTGCGCGTTAGGCTCTAGAAAACTAGCCATAACATATTAAATTGGCATAGACGTCTAGGGAAATACGAGTAGTGTAGAAAGGATACCATCGGTAACAATCTTCATACTACCTTACCCCTAATATGGTTGATCCCTCTTAAGATATTTCACATGCATTTAATATACTCTTAGGGGCCTTGTAATAGTCTTCATATTACCTTGTGTGTTGCCTTAACATAATATTAAATAGACGACGGGTTCGTGTAATCCGTTCATGACTTAGGAAATACTTGCACAGATCATCACAAGTGTGACAAGGCAACAGATCTAGGATAAGCAATCTAAGGAGTAGTGCATGATTAGCTAAATACATCTTTTTATCATAAAGTTATCACCAGTAGTATAGATTATAATTAGTTTAATTATTAGTTAATCAAACCAACCTCTCAAAACCATGATATTTACCTGCTTTCTTATAAATATAAAAATACAAAAAGAATCTTCTCTCAACCCTTTAGAATTCTGTTAGACCGTGTTCGAGCCTTCCTAACCTATTCCCTTAAAGAACGATAACAACCCTCGAGTCTTGCCTATACTACACTGCAACCCCCCCGATTAGGTACCTTCCTAGGGATTGTAAAACTTCATGTGAAGTCTTTGCAACCTCCACATCAAGTTTTTGGCGCCGCTGCCGGAGAATAGTTAGGTTTCTTGTTTAACTTAGTTCTACTCGCTTGATTCCTATTAAGTGAGAGTTTTAATTCCAGTACATTAACTTTCTTGTAGTCTATCTTTTCTTTGTGTTATTTGTTTCGTAATCCATTATCGTCAACCATCATGGGAGACGCGAACCCTATCCGTACTCTTGGATATTACTCAAAACCTAGCCACAAGGGCTACAGGAATACCATTGAGCTCCCCGTAGGGAACAATGTGGTACCTCTTCGATCCGACACCATCCGGTTGGTGCAAAACGGATGCTCATTCCACGGACTTTAGTCCGAGGATCCAAACCAACACCTTAAGGATTTCTTAAAACTTGTGGACTCACTTGACCTTGACGGTGAAAATAGGGAAAGAACGCGCCTGCGTTTATTTCAATTTTCCCTTCGCGATCAAGCTAGCAATTGGCTTGAACGTCTTCCAGCATGATCCATCACCACATGGGAGGATCTTACTACTCGTTTCCTTGCTTAATTCTTTCCACCGGGAAGGACCGCAAAACTCCGCAATGATATCCTGATGTTCCAACAACATCAAGGAGAATCTCTCTCAGAAGCATGGACTCGTTTCAAGGACTTACTCCAAAAAGTCCCTCATCATGGCATCGATCTTTGGCTTTAAGGCCAAATTTTTTATGACCATGTCACTCCCGTCACAAGATGAACCATTGACCAATCGGCCGGTGGTAAGCTTCGTGACAGAAACGCTAAAGAATCCTGGGCATTATTAGAGGACCTCGCCCTCTATGACAACGAAAGTTGGAACGACGCAAGGGATTTTGCTAAGCCGGTCAAGGCAATCTTTTTGTCTCAAGATGTCACGAGTACATCCGACCGCCACCTCATCGAGCTTGAAAATCAAGTTCAACGCTTGATGGAAGCTCATCTTTCTCTGATGCAACCTACTCAAGTGAACAAAATCACTTCTTCATGTGAGATCTGCAGTGGTCCCCATGACACTCAGTACTGTATGGAAAATCCCGAATAAGCCTTTGTTGAATATGCATCCTCGCGTACCGACGAAGCGGGAGGTAAGTGGTACACTTTCAAACCCGAGCAAAACAATCTTGGTGACACCTATAATCCGTCATGGAAAAGTCACCCAAACCTTAGGTAGAGACAACCCCAAAATTCCCAAAATAATTTTTCGAACCCACCTAACCGGTTCCAACCCAACGGTCTGAACCGTTCCTTCAACAACAATCCTCAAAACTTTAACAGTCAATCAAATCTAGAAGGATTGGTGTCCAACTTCATGGCATCTCAAGACGTTAGATTGTCCAAGTTTAAAGCCGATTTCAAACAACAACAGAGTGAGATGACCAACAAAATCGACACAGTGTTGAAAGCCATCACCGATCGAATAGCAGGAGCACTACCTAGCGACATGGTTAAGAACCCAAAACTAAATGCCTCTCTAGTTTTGTCTGTTCGTTCTTACCCAAAAATTGACCCCCAATGCTCATCTCACCCCTCCACTTCAATCAATGGCGTCAAAACATGTTCCAAGGAGGCAAGCCATTCCTAGACGAGTCTGCTGCAAACCAGGATGGGGATTGGAACAAAACAAACTGAAGAACCCAAATCAACTCTTGAAGATGAATTCCAGGATTTACATCTTAACCTACCGATTCTTGAAGTCCTAGCTCACGCTCCAATCTATAATGCAATGTTGGATAATATACGAGAAGACTTTAGAAACTACCGAAAAACGTGATCAACATTCGTCCAAGGAGAAGTTTCTGCAAAGATGGAAGACCCCAGGCTATTCACTTTATCTTGTAGATTAGGGGATTTAAAGCCTTTCGACACCTTAGCTGATTTAGGATCATGTGTAAACATAATCCCGCTATACCTCTTCAAGAAGCTTAACATCGGACTATTAGAAGAGACTGACCATATCTCCGGATTAGCTGACGAAACCAAATCTTACCCCGTTGGGATTGTTAAAGACGTAGAAGTCCACATAGGAAAACTGAAACTGTTAAATGATTTCTACGTAATCGATATGAAGAAAGACCCCAAGATAATACATATCTTTTCCTAGAATATCTCATACATATCTCTTAAACGGTACTAACTAATTTCTACTAACAGTACCAACTATCTGATCAGTACTTAACACTTTGTACTGTCAGTACTAATTATAACTATCGGTACTAACTGTTATTACTAACGGTACTAAGTTAGGAAAACATAATTCCCAACACCCAGTTTGTGACCCGCGGAATACCCAGGTTATGTCTCGCGAAATACCATGTTAAACCAGCAGAATATCTGGTGGTTATACCCGCAGAATACTAGGTCTAAGTTTGACAGTTTGATTGATTGACTATCATGGTTGATTGTTTGACTATCTTGTTAACCAGTTGAACCGTTGACCAAAGTTAACTTTCTGGATTTAAATGTAAATCGGGCTTAATCACTTAAAACATAAACAATAATCCATCAAATCAAACACAGCAAAAGAATAATCAGTCTAAAAGTGTGCAATATATGTATTGTATATCAATTGGTTTGACATATTCTTAGTAGAATCATAGATCAAGAAGATCTACAACAAGCTGCTCTTGATGAAGCTTTGGTTCCCATTGTTGATCAAGTCAAAACTGGATCTTGCAACATGAGAATTGATCCTACAAAGACGCAAAAGGAAGCTACATATCAACTCACTCTGGATATTCTTAAGCTGACCATGTACTATAATGCATTCCACATCACAGCTAATGTTGCTCAAATCTACATGCAGTAGTTCTGGTACACCGTTGCTAAGAAGGAGAATACTTCTTCTTATAAGTTTCAACTCAATAATCAGAAATTTGAAATAGGTGTTGAACTTTTTTGGAAAATTCTTTGTATATGTCCAAGAGTCCCAAATCAGGAGTTTGTTGAACCACCTTCTCATGATGCACTTGTCTCCTTTGTCAAGCAACTAGGCTACAAAGGTTCTCTGGAATTGGTCTCCGAAATGTACATTGATCAAATATACCAGCCATGGAGAACCTTCTTAACCATTATCAATAGGTGCTTATCTGGGAAATCTTTGGGTATTGACAGAGCTCAACAATTATGAGTTCAGATCTTGTAGGGTATGTTCTACAAGAAGAATGTGGACTATACTGAGGTATATGGGAAGATTTCCAGTTCCAGATTGATAGCAGACAAACCAGTGCCAAAAGAAAGGAGCAGATGCCCTGTCCCAGATTCACCAAAGTCATCATCCATTACTTTCTCACAAAACACATCTCTATTCCCAAGAGACACAACTCGTTTATCAACACTATCAAGTATGATGATGTTTTGGGAAATTTAAAGTTCATCTGCAAAGGAGAAGAAGATCAAAAGTATGGAATGTCAATTCCAGAATTGATGATGAATGATGAAATCAAGGATTCTGTTGCCTATATGACATTGTTATATGTCATGTTTGCATTGGATATCATACGAAAGTGATAGAGAGTAAAGGAGAGAAAGTCAGAAAGAGTTTTTACACATTTTCAATTTTCATTAAGGAAAGGAAAAGATAAAGGAGGTTGAGGAGAGGATTACAAAATTACCAACACTAAATACCTCTTATGAAAGGGATATTTATACTTATTCTTCTAACTTTCTATTTTTCCTACTTTGACTTAATGTCTCACTTGGTCAACATTTTCTTAAGTTTGACCAAGCTTGACTTATTACATCATAAATACTATTTTCTATACTATTTATTACAAGACTAATTCATTGTTAATAATTAGCACTTTTTAATTCCTAACAATCTCCCCCTAAGGGTTGATTATTACTGACGCCACATCGTTGGTAGAATTGGTCTTCCATTCACAAAAGACTCCCACCTTCTTATCTTATCTGCTCACATTATGTAGACACTTTAATGAAGAACCTTTATCAATGTAATAACCCTTTGATGTCTCTTGACTCTTTGCCCATTTCTCCCCTTCATGAGGCCCATCATTTGCCTTGATGTGCATCATGAACTTTGCCTGAACTGGCTGATGCGAAAGACTTCTCGAATTTCTTTTTAAGAACATCCCACATTTCTGGGTCAGCAGCTTGAGCCTAAAGATATGTTTTCATCTTTAAATATAGTTGTTGTTTCAGATCAGCAGTTGTCTTTGCAGTTGATATGCTAACTGTAGGATGAACATTAAGGACTTTGTTCTTCATGTGACGTTTGAACAGTTCTTCAATAATCTTTGGAGCATGAGTAGAAAATTCTTTCAAAACCAACTCAGGGACAACATTTTCAAATATCTCTCTATCTTTCTTGACCGCATCATTACCATTCTTGGAATTGCTTCTTTCATAAGCTTGTTGATTTTTTTTCTACAGTAAGTTCTGGAACAAGATTAATAAAAGTATCAGACATTTCCTTCATTTTACCTTTAAAATATTCTTTAGTGATGAAGGTATTTGTCAACTATTCCCTAAGTTGACTACAACGTCTACTCAGTTCAGCAACACTTCCTACAAGTATTTTGCATGTGCTAGAAGTGGGTTGTGACATCGATGTGTTATGAAATCTTTAAATTTATAAGACTAGTTTTATTCGGTTTTCCAACTAACACACGGGTAAAGTATAAACCCTCATTTATAGTATAGATTTAGGGTAAGACCAGGTCGTTCCACAAGGATTGGTGATTCTAAGAAAAGCCAGTGGTTTTGCAAAAAGGTATCTTTAAGATTTGTCACGAATCTAAAGATAAACGGTAACATGGATTTCAAGATTATAAAAGAGATGTTTATTTGGGAGACAAGAGTAATAGAGGATAAACTTAGGATAATAACGAGTCTATGAATTTAAGTATAATTGGATAAATGAACCGGCAGTTTATTTAAAAGATTATCTATTTAGCATAATAAAGAATCCTTTCGGCCTTTAATCTTAATTATGAAAAATGCTTTAAGATCGATTCGTGTTTAGAAAATAACAAAGATAAACTTTATCAACCAAGTTCGTTAGACATAAGGTTAAGCATTAAACATTTGTATACTTAGGATGATGATCATTTTATTAGCTAATTCTCACAAAGCTAATACCGAGTTGTCATAGACAAACAACTAGAAATCAAACACAAAGTCGGAGTCTTTTGACCTATATCCGAGCTAAACGAGTGATCAAATAATGATTAAGGATCTAAGTATATAAACATCAAGTTCATATTTATCATTCATGAGGAGGTGTCATTTTATACACTATTTCAGGGTCATTTAACCCCCTATATCATGCAAATATGCCTAGATTATATGCTTAATCGTTTATTTTCAAGGTTTTGGCCCTTGGATGGCATTTGGAGGAAAAACACGTGACTTGGAACATTTGGAGAAGAAACGGACAAGATCACAGACCTACACCAAATCTCTTGAAGAATTATGCATACAGCGCGTGGAGACGGCGTTGCGGGTATAAAGCGATGCCGTCGTGATCTATCTAGTGATGACGTCATAAATCTAGCGACGGCGTCAAGACGTGGCCAACTTAAAGAAGATCTAGAATCATCTACGTGGCAACGGCGTCAGGACCTCAAAGCGACGTCGTCACAATGATTTTTCTGTATATATTAAACCGAAATTAGGGTTTTAAGTGTGTAACTTTGTATAACTTTAGGGAGACGAACCCTAGTCGTTTTAGCAGCTTTTAAGGTTATTTTTAGGGCCTCAAACTACCTTTAATCCATGTTTAAATCAAGTAAGATTGTTTATCATTAATCATTCAATATGTCTAAGTATGATTGATGTATGTTCTTGCTTTATCTTTAACATGCTAGGCTAAACCCTCCTTTGTATTTACTTATGATTGCATGAAACTTAGATTGTAGATCCTTTTGATGTTGCTTCTTGTTGATGGATGTGCGCGTTAGGCTCTAGAAAACTAGCCATAAGATATTAAATTGGCATAGACGTCTAAGGAAATACGAGTAGTGTAGAAAGGATACCATCGGTAACAGTCTTCATACTACCTTACCCCTAATATGGTTGATCCCTCTTAAGATATTTCACATGCATTTAATATACTCTTAGGGGCCTTGTAATAGTCTTCATATTACCTTGTGGATTGCCTTAACAGAATATTAAATAGACGGCGGGTTCGTGTAATCCGTTCATGACTTAGGAAATACTTACACAGATCATCACAAGTGTGACAAGACAACAGATCTAGGAGAAGCAATCTGAGGAGTAGTGCATGATTAGCTAAATACATCTTTTTATCATAAAGTTATCACCAGTAGTATAGATTATAATTAGTTTAATTATTAGTTAATCAAACCAACCTCTCAAAACCATGATATTTACCTGCTTTCTTATAAATATAAAAATATAAAAAGAATCTTCTCTCAACTCCTTAGAATTCTGTTAGACCGTGTTCGAGCCTTTCTAACTTATTCCCATAGAGAACAATAACAACCCCCAAGTCTTGCCTATACTACACTGCAACGATTAGGTACACTGCCTAGGGGATTGTAAAACTTTCTGTGAAGTCTTACAAGACCCCACATCAAGTTTTTGGTGCCGCTACATAGGGAATAGTTAGGTTTCGATCAAGTGAGAATTTTAATTCCAGTACATTAGCTTTCTTGTAGTCTATCTTTTCTTTGTGTGTTTATTCGTAATTTTCATTGACTATTCCATTCTTCACTATAGAGAACGTGAATCTACCACCCAATAATCGCCTTGTCCTAACACCCGTACTGCGCGCAAGAGCCGTCCAAGAGCTCCATGAGCTATAGATTATTTCGGCCTTTGTTGACTCTCGCTTGGAGAGTATTGAACAATTTCTTAACAACTTCACCAATCAACCTAATGAGACCGATATGAATAACCTTGAGTTCGATGACGAATTGGTAGACATGCCTCTTGTCTCTCCCTTTCCTCATTCAGAGAATGATTCGGATAACGGTGAAGTGCTTAATGAATTGATTGAGTACGAGAATGTTAGAATGCTACGCCAAGAAAGTGCAATTAATAGTTTCGATGGGGATGACCTGGCATTCCAATGTATGATCGGATTTAGGAAGTTTGTCGCCTACTTTGACCCCTTTTTACCAATAAATATTATCACGCGTAAAGCCTACAACACTATAATGGTAGAAGGATTAGAAAGTATAGGGAAAAACTTAGTTGCCATTGTTAGGGATATCTATGTGTTTCTAGGCAACTTCACCTACATTACGGATTTTGTGGTATTGGAAGACATAGGAGAGTTTATTCTAATAAATAAGACTAAAGTCGTGATGGGCAAACCCTTTAGGAAAGTCACTAAACTCGAATATGATTGCGCTAAGGGATTAATTTCTTTCAATAGGATCTTTGACAATTACACATTCCAAATGCCTCGTACTATACTTAGGTTTAAACGCTGGGGGCACGTATCATGGAGTAAGATTCCACCCATCCTTGTGCTGAGTCAAAGAGATCTAACTAACGGGTTTAAGAATGCATACGAAAAGAACAAATTTATGTACAAGAATTGTATGAACCTAGGTCCCGAATAACAAGTGGATGAAAATATGAAAGAATGGCTCATTTGTGGACATGTGAGCATTCATGAAGTCACGTAAGGACGTGTGACTTCGAGTCTAGCTACAAGAATCATAAATAAAGAAAAGCGCTTCTTGAGAGGCAACCTAATGTTTATTTTTCTCGCATATTAAGTGTCTTGTGTTTTAATTCTTTTCATTTATTCTTTTATGTTTGAATCATTTTGTAATCATGATTTGTTTGTTTATAACTTCATCTTATTTACAATCAAAGGTATTTTGCCAAAAAATAAGTGTAGAGGAAATATCTGTTTTTAAGAACCAATTCAAATATTTAAAATAAATTGTTTAGATTAATTCGGGTCAGTTTTGAGTCATAAGATTGTATTGACTAAATCCAGGTTTCATGCAGCAATTTCATATAGGAAATAACTTATATAATCGAGTGCAGGAAGTTTTTCAAAGAAAACGAAAAGAAATTTTTTCTCAGAGCCTGGAGGCTGCGTCAGGATTCCTCCCGACGGCGTCGTGAGCCCAGCTATAAGAAAATTTGAAAATTTTCAAGTTTTTTCGAAAAATAGTTTGCACAACATTTAAAATTTGTAATTCTTTTATAAACCTGCATAAACCTATGATTACATCATTACTCTCATCCTATCTTTACTGCTTTCATATAGTTAAACCCTAAACTCTCGTTGTATATATATATATTATAAAATATATAATATAATATATAGATCCCGCGAGTTTATGCTTGGTGTAGTTGTATTTGTCTTTGATTACATGTTATATTTGATAAGAAGAAGCTTGTAAGTTCTTAGAAAGTTTTATTGGATGATTCTTGGAGGTATATATATATATATATATATATATATATATATATATATATATATATATCCCGCCGATTTTATGCTTGGTGTAGTTGTATTTGTCTTTGATTACAGGTTATATTTGATAAGAAGAAGCTTGTAAGTTCTTAGAAAGTTTTATTGGATGATTCTTGGAGGACGATTTAACCAGTTATCGCATGTTTCTTATCCATTATTGAGCAAACCAGGAGAGTACTAGTTTCCTTTATTCATTTTTACGGGTACTTCTATAGAACAATGGGGACAATGTTCAACTGAAGTGTAAGGAAAAAATAAGACTTAGAAACTATTCCTTCATTTTTCATTTGCCCGTTCCTTAAAATGATAGGTAATATATCAAAACATAGCATAAAAAGGTAATTTTGACCTAAACTAAAAAAAATTATGACTCATATCGACGAAAACCGAGTATTAATAGCGTCTCATAGATAGGAATGTGTATGACTAGCATAAAAAAACCCTCAAAATTTCAACCCAAAAATGTGAGGTTCGTCTTTAGATCTATAGGAATTCGGGTGTCCATTTTTGATACCCAAGATAGTTTATACCTTTAGCTTGTTTGAGTTAAAGTTCGAATGCAGTCATATGTGTCTATTCCGTCGTTACGGATGTGTACGCGTGGTCTAGGTTGCCTTTTCTGGAACATTGGTATCAGTATTAAATTATAGGAGTGTACCGATAGTATATTAAATTCTAGAACTTGTTTTTGTGATGCATCCCAAGACCGCATAGTAAGTATTAGGATTTGTTAGATAAGAGGCACCAGGATTAACCCATGTTTTAAACATGTAATTGTTATTATGCTCACATCGATCATGTAACTATCCCATACCCTTGCCATGCACTCATTTTTAGTGCAGGATACCCCTTGTACAACCCTCCGAGCCTATTCTTTTTCACGGTTCTCTATTTTTCTGGTTAAGCCGGACTATTAATGAAGAGCATTGTTAATCCTTAAACCAATCGTTGCACCCAAATCGCCTTAGCCTACCTTGTATGTACTCGCTTTTAGTACATTATTGTTTTAACCCAAGTTAATTATTGAGTGCACTGTTGCTAAGTCCTTATCCTTGTAAATACAGTTTTAGGATGATTGGGATTCATGGTAGTATTCATCTTATGAAGAATTATGGAAAAAGTAATTTATTACCCCCAATAGAGCTCAATAAGCTTCATGTTATTTCGATTCAACTTGAATGGATCATTAGTTAGATTGTAAATATCGAGTATGTAAAAGTTCCAGTGTAGGGGTGCATCTATAAACCCCCATGATGTATTATATGTTTAAGCAATGGCAGGGCAAAAGTGTACGAAAAATATGTATATAAAAAATGTATATAAAAAAAGAAGAGTGAAAAATGTACGAGCTGCCATTTGCTTATGTCTATGTTTATATTAGAGTCAAGAAAAGAAAAAGAAAGAGATTGATGTAGAGTTATGTAGAGTTTGTATATCTTGTCCGAGTCTTGGCTTAGCAACCCAACCAACATGTATTCTTATAAATAATTAGCTAACCCTTTCACCCCAAATTCACCCAAAAGTCACTCCCCAAATGTATCTCATCCATTTTTGTTTCTGTTAATGTTATCTTACACCTACACCCCACAACCCTTTAAAAGACCTCTTTGATAGTAATGAATAATGCATGCGCCTAGCGGTGGAGGTTTGATCCTTTACCAAGCCTATGGTAATTTATATGCTATGACAGGTAATGAGTGTTGATTTTATGTTTCCCCATTATGTTATAATTTATTATATAATCGATAGAAAGAGAGAATCCCAAACACTTATGTGAGATGCTAGTATATACTTTTTGTGCTTTTAATTATGAGGTCTAGAAGGTTGTGTGGTAAAATGCTTTTAAAGAGTAAGTTAAATGACCCCAATATTGCTATTGTCTAGGTAGAAAAGCCCATTTGCTTGAGGATAAGAAATCCCAAGTGTAGGGGTATTTGATGAGGTGTCATTTTATACACTATTTTAGAGTCATTTAACCTCCTAAATCATGCAAATATGCCCAGATTATGTGCGTAATCGTTTGTTTTTAGGTTTTTGGCACTTGGATTGCATTTGGAGGAAAAATACGTGACTTGAGCTCATTTGGAGAAGAAACGGACAAGATTACGGACCTACACCAAATCTCTTGAATAATTATGCATACAGCGCGTGGAGACGGCGCCACAGGCATAAAGTGACATTGTCGTGATCTATCTAGTGACGGCGTCAGAAATCTAGCGACGGCGTCAGGACGTGGCCGACTTAAAGAGGATCTAGAATCAACTACGTGACGATGACGCCAGGACCTCAAAGCGACGCCGTCGCAATGATTTTCTATATATATTAAACCAAAATTAGGGTTTTAAGTGTGTAACTTTGTATAACTTTAAGGAGACAAACCCTAGTCGTTTTAGCAGCTTTTTAGGTCGTTTTTAGGGCCTCAAAACCCTATTGTAACTACCTTTAATCCATGTTTTAATCAATTAAAATTGTTTATCATTAATCATTCAATATGTCTATGTGTTGTGTGATTGATTTATGTTCTTGATTTATCTTTAACATGCTAGGCTAAACCCTCCTTTGTATTTACTTATGATTGCATGAAACTTAGGTTGTAGATCCTTTTGATGTTGCTTCTTATTGATGGATGTGCGTGTTAGGCTCTAGAAAACTAGCCATAAGATATTAAATTGGCATAGACGTCTAGGGAAACGCGAGTAGTGTAGAAAGGATATCATCGGTAACAGTATTCATACTACCTTACCCCTAATATAGTTGATCCCTCTTAAGATATTTCACATGCATTTAATATACTCTTAGGGGCCTTGTAATAGTCTTCATACTACCTTACTTGTGTGTTGCCCTAACGGAATATTAAATAGACGGCGGGTTCGTGTAATCCGTTCATGACTTAGGAAATACTTACATAGATCATCACAAGTGTGACAAGGCAATAGCTCTAGGAGAAGCAATCTGAGGAGTAGTGCATAATTAGGTAAATATATCTTTTTATCAAAAAGTTATCACCAGTAGTATATATTATAATTAGTTTAATTATTAGTTAATCAAACCAACCTCTCAAAACCATGATATTTAGCTGCTTTCTTATAAATACAAAAAGAATCTTCTATCGACCCCTTAGAATCCTGTTAGACCGTGTTCGAGCCTTCCCAACCTATTCCCCTTGAGAATGACAACTGTAACATTTCGTATTTTCAGGTCATTTACGACGTCATATATTTTACTAATTATTTTTTTTCTCGTACGCGTTCGCTTTTAAATTTTAATAGTTAAGTTAAATCGCGTAAGTTAAAAAAATTATCGTTTAGCGTAATCGGACACCAAACGAATTAAAGTTTTCGTCAAGCAAGCAATATATTATTTTTATGAAAGTAATAATTAACTTTTTATATTTTATTTTTATTGGTTGCGTAAGACGTTTACGTTTCGCAATTAAATAAGTTTAAGCATACCCGGAAATCACTTATACACATTTTTAAAACCCTAGATATTTATTAGATATTTATTAGATATTTATCTAAAATATCTTTTAGATATTTCCTTAACCTTACCCTAGTTAGACTTAACTAGGGATCCTTAACCATGGTTAGCTCCTATATAAGGACTTAACTAGCAAGATAAACACACATAACACATTCCTAAGGTGTAAATCAAAACAATCTCTCCCATTTTACTCTTGATAGGCCACGGCTCAAAAACACCCCTTTACACAATCCATACAAATTTTTCTACCAATTATACAAACATACACACATCATTCCTAAGACCTTCTAAGGTGTTTGCAAGCATTGGTTAACCATTTACAAGTGTTGAAGCAAAGAATGGAAGATTAGGGTTTCAAACCTAATCTAGGGTTTTCATACTTGCAAGCTTGGATTTGTGATCCAAACAAGGGTTTGGATTGTGTTGGTCATCATACTACATATCATTAAGGTTATCTAAGACTCTTTATGTATTCATACTTATGATTTTATGTGTTCATATGTTTTATTTAGCTAAATCACCATTTAGGGTTTCTTTAATGGGTTTTGATTAAAAGTGAGATTAGAACACTTGTTATCTTGAACTCTTGGACAAAACATGACCTAATGGACCTAATATATGTAAGACATAAGATATTAAGGGTTCTAATGGATTTGTAACAAAGTGGTAAAGCTAAAAAGTTCTAAAAACAAGTTTTAAACACTTTTTGAGAAATTTATCTTAGGGGGCTGTTTGTATTCGAAAAATTACATATGTATTTTATACTTTTATAAAATACTACATGTCACAAGGATCGAGGGGTCATAAAGAACTCGAAAAACCGATTAATAACGAAGAAGATACGCTATTTACAAGTTTACGATAGTTAATACTTTTATAAAACTATTTTTATAAAAGTTACTATTCATGGCAGAAACTTATACTTTGTAAAACATAAATAATATGATAAAACTTTTAATTTCGAGATCGTGCTCGAAAGAATCGCTAAAAACGGAGCTATAACGAATAAGATACGACGTTTACATACGATTAAGCTAATTAATTTATATAAATTAAATTACTATTTACATGCATAGTAAAAGTACTATTCATCAGCAGATTTTAACTTTTTAAAAATACGATTATTTGATACATCTTTCAAATACGAAAGCGTGAACGAAGGAAACGTACACAACGGGTTTAAAACGAGAAAGTTACACACTATTTTCTAACTTGTGCACTATTTCCTGAGGTGAATAGTGTTGGTTCGTTTTTAATAAAACTTTTTGCAAAACTTTATGGAATCATTTAAATAATATTTATAATAGTTTAGACTTTATAAATATTATTTACAAAGGCCGTTAAAAACCATTTAATAACGATTATACGGATTAAATACATGGAATTTAATTATCGAAATACAATTAGAACATAATTTTCAAAACGCAACTAGATGGTGATGTAGCTATATAGAAATATATATGTGTTATAGTTACCAAAGTGCGATATTACTAGGGAATTTCATAATGAGGCCTCTTCGGATGGCGTATTGACGAGTTGTTGGATTTACGATTTAAAGTATCCTAGCTCCTCGTACGTCATGTCATGACCTCTTTAAATATGATAGCCCACGATTGTACTATATAAAAACTATAAAAGATTTTATTGCCTATGTTATTAATTAAAGTACTTGGTACATATACGACCCAGTATTACTTAGGTTGCTTTCGGATATTTTCCGTGATACTTTTCCTGCCATTTACCTGATTATTTCATCCACTTCACTTCTAAAGGTGAATGTCATAGCCTCTCGGCTTTTTTACTTTTATTTACATGCTTTATAAACCCGCGAAGGGGATACATATGCTTGTTACAATAACGCTTTTACATACTCCGTTTTATCTATATACAATGTGATTACTTATCAATACTTTGTGAGTTCATAGTCTCACATTTTAGTCTTTTCAATGTTTTATAAACCCGTGAGGGGAATACAAATCTCTTTTTACAAACTCATATAATTTTACAATCAGTACAATTACCCTTTCAAACTTTGTGAGTTCTATAGCCCCCTTTTTACTACTTAATTGTTTTTACAAACTCTAAGGGTGAAATTCCATGCTTATTTTAACTATTTGGACACAAGTGTTTTTTCTAAGTGTTTTCAACTGTATTGCTAATCCAGATTAACTACTGCCAGGAATATTAAATGCCTACGATACCACTGATTGCCAATTAAGTCCCTACTATATCATGAACCGTCAATTGCTATTAGTGAGCGCGCGAGTGTTGTGATGAGATTATCGGGACTGACAATCCCCACCATGGACTTTCTGGTCACACGTTGACCCATGGTGCATTAACATGAGAATCCTTAGGTTTGTTGGCAAGCATCCTATACATAATGGGGCACAACAATAGTAAGGCTTCGGGTCATGAGCTTAGTGCAATAATACAAAGTGTTGGACCATGATGAATTGTTTCTCTTGTCTACCGTTACTATTTTGGACTAGGAATACTACATAGTCTGCTATACTTTTTTTGGACTTCGGAATACGTACTTAGGTCCAACCATGTAACTCATCGATCTTGAGGTCACAACAACTAAACATTACTTGATTTACCTCGAATCACTTACTATGGATTTCGGAAATAACACTTTGAAATACCCACTGTAACGCTACTTTTTCTTTACAAAGACAATTTCCTTAAATTAATTCAACAACTAAAGCTTTTACTTAAACCTATGAATTCACCAACTTTAGATACCGTTTTTTGCATTTTTTTCCAGGTATTATTTGCTAGTAGAAGCATTGGAGCATTCGAGTCGCGCGGGATATATTTGAACGCTTAATAATTGATGTACCATGTAAATATCTTGTAAAACTCGATTTTAATATAACGTGATGTGAAATTTATTTAAACGTCTCTTTTGAGGTCGTTTTCCGTGACTTGTGTTTTGTGCCCTGAAGTAGCACCCCAATGTTACCATTCCGCTGCGTTGTCCTGATTTTTGGGGGTGTTACAATTAGCTCCCCGAATTGGCCACGCGCATACTTCCGACCAGGTGCTCGCCGTTGCACGGATTTTGCTTTTTCTTGGCGGGAGCCGTTGTTTTGCCCGGGCGGAACGTAGGACGTAGCATCGTGACCGAATAGATCCTCCTGGCTAGCCCCGGGGACGTCTCCGGTTAATTCAACTTGTTTCCGGTGCGTCCCATTTCGGGTGGAATCTCAAAACTGCCTAAGCATCTTCTCTTTCTTGAGAAAACGCTGACCCCTCAATCTCTTCACGGTAAATACTTTGAGCCAGTTTGCAAATAATCCACATCGTTTTCCGCCACTTTCCCCAAACGTTTGGCCCTTTTGTACCGCGTTTGAACTTTGGCAATTGATCATTCAACTTATGCCATTTAACAATTCAACCTATCCTTCCGTACGTTTTTGAAATTTTTTCGAATTGAACACTTAAAACCCGATACCAAAACGTCTCATGCTTTTGAGACTCCGACATATATCTTCGAAACGCCACGTAACATGTTGCAAGCATTCTTCTTCGACCGATAAGCCAACGCCCCTGCTAACCGGGGCTCTTGGGCTCGACTTCAACATTTTTTTTTACCCTTTCGGCCATTTTTTTTCTTGCGACCCTCTCCCACGGGCCTTTTTTTTTGGCGCATCGACATTGTTTGAGTGTTGAGTGAGTGGTTTGGGAAGATTCTGAGTGGAATGAATGGTGGGGTTTGTTAGATTATCTAAAATCACGGTTTAGGATTTGTGATTGTTGCCATCGGAAAAAAGCTAGTTGTTGTTCTTGTTGGTATGTAGAAACTGTTTCCGGCGATCATCGAACCCGGTGATGGAGATTCATGAAACTGTTTTTGGGAAATTCAGAACAATTTTTTGATTGCTACAAAGATGAATGATTGTTATTTGAAGGGAGATGGTGAATTTTGTATGTGATTTTTGTAATTTAGTAATGTGTTGTATATATAGTGAGTTGAGTGAGGAGGGTAAAATGATTTTTTTTTTAAAAATCAGCCGTTTTAGGGGGGTAAAATGAATTTTTTTTTTTATAATACTAGCCGTCAGGGGCTAAATGAAACATTTCAAATTGAGGGAAAGATAAAAATTAAAATTAAGCCGTTTAAGGGGTAAAATGAACTTTTTTTTTTAAAAAAAACACCCCAACGAGCGTTGCACTGGCACGACCAACGCCGTTGGGCAACGCGTTTCGTGGGTGGTGTAGTAACGCCGGACAACGCCGGCCCAATCGCCGTTCCGGCGTTACTAACACCGAGGCCTCTTACACTGATACTTTTTTGAGCACTATCACCATAAAGAAAATATTTTTACATTCTCTTCAAGATATAATAGAAACAGCAGTCCCAATAAAATTGTGACCTTTATTCTTTAATTTCGTGTTCAGTGTATAAAACTGTGTTTTGCACTAATATGCTTTACTTTTAACCTTAATTTTAGGGAGAAGATTGCACCCTCATCAAATTGATTGGCACAGACACTCAAATTATGTGTATCTTGACATTTATGCCCTTACATCATTTAATAAAATATGCAAATGTTAAGGGTATAATAGGCAAAAACACATAATTTGAGTGTACTAATCAATTTGGTGAGTGTTGGCACATCATCTCCCTTTATTTTTATGTCTTTTTTTATTAAAATAGGTTTACACTTTTATGCAATTATGATTAGAGTTGATTTTCTTGACATAACCACATTAATAAATAGGTAGTCGTGTCTGAGTAGAGGTTATAATAAACACGCCCAACTCGCGAACACCAAACAGGTCAACAACGAACACGACTCGATTGCCACCCCCCTACAAAAAATTATGGTCTATTCATGCTTTTACATTATTAACCAAGGGGTACAACAGTGTTTTATTGGGGGTTAGGGGAAGTATTAATAAGTAACCCAAAGGGAAATTAATACTATAAAATAAAATCAAAAATCATGTGTATCTATGTAATGGAGAAAATTAAGTCTTCCCTTTTAGACTTATCGTTTATGAATCAAAGTTATTTCGAGTAATGGAATTTAGAACATGCGAAGGAAACGCAGACATTATGAGGACATAATAGTGTTTGGATAAATACTGACAAAGTGATAAAATTAAGAACTAATACTTGGAACCATGTTTATAATAAAAACCAGTTCAACTTGGAACCCTGATTAAAAAAAACAGTTTTTTTCTGTCAAAATTTTAAAGATAGAAAACAAAAAAAAAAAATACGTAGGCAGAGACAGTAAACACAAGAAAGAAAGGATCTATTGTTCACAGAAAAGAATTTTTTGCAAGCAAAATGCACAATAGCAGCAAGTAAAAAGGAAAAAACAAAACTGAGAAGTAAGTGCAACGAACAAAAAGAAGAAAGAAGTAAAAAAAGGAGCAAAAAAAATAAAAAGGAATAAAATAAAAAAAAACAAAATTAAAAAAGAAAAAAAGACATAAAAGGAGTCAACAAAGAAAATGCAGGAAAGAAAAAAGAGAAAGAGAAAATGATAACAGGAAAAAAACATGAAAGAAATAAGGCAGAAACACAAAGGCAGAGCGAGTTCAATTTATCGAAAAAAATATTGCAAGAATTGAAATTTTAATCAAAAAATTGACGTCGAAACCGCTAGACGCGGATTACTCCGGTTTGAATAATTTTGTGTAGCCGATGTAAAAAAAAGGTACACCCCACACATGTGCCGAGAAAGGGTTTTTATTTTAAACAAAAAACCAAAACTAGAAAACATAGTTTCTCAAAGAAGCTATTTATCGCTAAATATTTGTCGCCGCTACCATGTAACCATCCCACATTACAACATTAACAGCACTGTTTCACCACACCATCAGAAAAACAATTTCTAGAAAAGGATTCCAGAGCGTTACAATACAATCTTCCGGAAGAAAAAACATTCACCGCCGTAATTTTTTCGAGAACTAGGCACCGCCGCCGCTAAGCGCGGGTACTCGGCTAGTATATAATAAATAACAGCCCTAATAAAAGCACACCCCGATTCTTATTTCTACACTACCTAACTTTCATCACAAAAATACAGTTGGAGTAACATATGTAGGAAAATATGTCACAAACTCAGCGACTTAAATTCCTAAATGTCATCCTATGCCTTACATATAAACCTAAAGCACACTTTTTACTTATAGGTCAAATGTCAGCTAACCAGGAACATTGCTTTAATAATAATATAATATATTATCTTAAAACGAGAAATTAGACAATAGATCATAAACTGGTCCATTTTTGCCAAATCTAATATACATCTTACCCATGAAAAAGGAATGAAATTGCTCTGGAAAGTAGCCCATGCAAGAATGCAAGAACAAGGCATGGTGCTTCCTCTATACGCCAACCCAATCGTTACTCCCCAGTGAGTTCACTTCTAGCTCTTTACTTGTTTCAAAATGTTCCTTTTGCTGCATCTTCCGATTAAAAAATAAGTAACCATATGATGTCAGTACATGTCTTGAGTAAATGCTATATCTATTTTCTAAATAACCTATAACACCTATCGTTTTTAAGCCTCAAGAAGCTCTTCTCTTCCTATGTAGTCCAAGTCGCTTCATTCCTATTGACCCAACTGTTAGCTTCTATGTATAAACTGGAACAAACTAACAGACAAACTAAGAGACTTACGGTATAGTTCTGCCCCGGTAAAATCTTTTGTTTTCTCTGCCAGCAATAATGTTCCCTTCTCTTCTTTGAAACCAAAAAAATCTTTCTGCGATAAAGTCAGTGAGGTTCTTACATTTTTTTCAAAATAATGTTTGGCATTGTTCACCTGCATCAAGCCATCAACCAAAAACTGTATTGATTGACATTACTAATAAATCAAAGAACAATTAGTAATAAACATATACTTGGAAGCAATTGAAGGATTAAAAGGAATCATTGATAACACATAAAGAAAAAAAGAGGATATGATACACACCAAAAACTAAATTGTGGAGATGCAATTTACTTTTTCCAGACTACGAAGGTTAAGAATTCCCTAAAAAAAATCACATAAACCATTAGTGGAAAAAAGGATTGATGTCCATAGCGTCATTTATTTATATTGAAACAAAACCATATCGTAACAAAAATGGTTGCATACTTCATCAATTCACAGTCACTTGCGGCACTAACAGTATCAACCTCAAAATTAACCATCACTGAAGCATGTTTGAAAAAGCCAATTGCCGATACATCCACCGTAACGTATTGACCAATTATCTAATAGTTGAATTCAAGCAAAATATACTCTTTCCCCGAATTTTTACATTACTTGGAGAATTCAACATAAATCATGAAAAATATAGCTGATTTGAACAATTGAAAAATAACTAAAACAGTATGGACTAAACACCCGAAAACCCCCCCTTTAGCAAAATATATCACAACAGCTAAAAGTTTTTAAAGATTACCTTATTACCTTAGTTTGTGCAACAAAACGACTTATGCATATTCGGTTTAATTCTCGCTCTTCAAGAGTCTCCCCAACTTAAAGCAATCAACCTTTAAAAACCACAAAGCGCGAGTGTTTGTCAATGATGAAAACGGCAAGTATTAGTCATTATCAGTTTAATGCATGATTTATGTCAAAATATAAAATAATGAAAAGCATTATCCTTGAGTTACTCCATTTGGTCTTTGTACTCAAATTTTCTCGGTATCATGGCTCATAAAATCCTGCAAATTACATGAGCCCCCGAAGCATAACGAGTAATAATATTCTCATTTCATTATTTTTAATTCTCTTTTATAAGGACTAAACAATTTGCACAACTCTACAAAAATAATAAGGTAGCCCTTTATTCTACCTTTCAGGACGATACTTGAGCACCAAAGGTTTCCCCACAGAGACGATCTTTGCACTTCGTATGTTTTGGGATGAAACATGCAATTTTGCCAAAGTTAGGGACAATTTTATGCAATTTTACTCTTAAAAAGAAAAAAAGAGGACCGACCCCTCTTCATTATTCCTCCACAAGAACACCCACACAATAAAGCAGATAACTACGTGTATAACCCAATTTGAAAAAAAAAATGTACTCAGTAACCTACTTTTTTTTTTCTTTCCAAAATGACCCTTTAAATCGCTACCTAATGGTAGCGATCTACTAGATGGACAACCTGTGCACTTTTTAGGTACCGAAAATCAAAACAATTCAAAACTCTGAGCCTAGTTATACTTTTTGGCAGATCGCCACCAAGTAAATAAGGATTTAACTTTGCAGTGGGGTTCGGTGTGTCACAAAGTCACAAAAGGATGTCAGTGTGTCCAAAAGTCACATAAGTGTTTGTTTATAATAATGATATATCGCTACATATAGATAAGCGATTTTTGTTTTTATTATTTATTTTTAAAGATTGTACATATCATACAGTAAGAAAAGATGTATCACTGCCATACAATATGAAATGATGTATCACTGGCAAGTGCAGTAATGTTTTGTTATTTTGTAAAAAACGAATCTGTTATGCATATAAATCAGTAGTGGTATATTAGATAAAATTGTGCCTATCTTGAGTTAAAAAAAGCAGTACTTGAATTCAAGAAGTTCTTATTGTTGTTGTTGTAGTTTCAATGCTTTGTTGTTGTTTTGGCATGTGGGATTGATTGCGGTTTGTGGTGGTGTTGCTTGCGGTATTTTGTTTCCAAATGTGGTGTTGTTGGTGACTCGTGTTTTAACTTCTTTATTATAAGATGAATTTGAGCGTTAACGCGGTAACAATTTTTTAGATTTTTACATTATCCAATAACCACCAATTTATTTTTTGATGTATATATGTTTTGTAATATATGGTTATATATTTACTTGATAATTTAGGTACCTCGTGTTCTTATTACTTATAGAAGTAAGTTAAAGTTGCTTAAACTAGTTAAGGAAAAAATTAGTGGGACTCAACGGGAAGCAATATTTCAGGAATCTTGTTTTGGTTGGTTATTACATCAAAATAATTGGATAGAGAATTGTATGTTAATAAATTTATGTTAGGTCGGCAAGTTGAGGTAGAAGGTGATGGAGATGAAAATGTCCCTTTGTATTACGATATAATTGATAATTTTCGAATACAATTTGGGAGAGAGGAATTTTGCCTCATAACTGGTTTAAGGTTTGGGGATTTGGATTTGGCTGACTATAACGACCGTGAGATGCCTACGGGTGTTTCCGTCATGTTATGATGGTGAACATATTACAGGCTCTACTATATTAGAAATCATTGAGGACGATGTGTTTGATAGAATACACGACCAGAGATGCATTAGCCTATGTTTTGTTTTAGGCATCTGCAGCTTGTTTTTTAGGTGTGAAGCTAAACGTAGATCCCTGACGGATGTTATGATGAGAAAATGAATAGAGTAGTTGGGACAACATCCTTGGTTCGTTGTGAGCCGACATTGTACTCCCAACTCAAGAATGCAAATGTTAAACGTTGGCCGAAATTATATGCCAGTCAGGATACAACTGAAATTGAATAAAAAGCATATTTTAGTATTCGACTCTTTGATATACTTGGTCATTCAAGGTATGATCCATAATTGTTTCTTTATAATATTAATTGGGCATTTAAACTTATGGTATAGACGTAAAAATAATTGAAGCAATCTTTTATTGTAGACTTGATCTTGAGTCATTCCGAGTAACGGCGAACCAATTATATTATCATCACAATTTGTATCCTATAGTTGCAGTCATGGGAAGAAAAAAGGGGAAGTTTAGGGGAAAGCATGTTTATGATTTTTTTCAAGTGAGTTAGATATAATTTTATAGTTTATTCACATGATTAATTAATTTAATCGTAATTAATTTTCTGTAATTTTTTAAGGGAAATATGCCTGCTAAAAGATTGACACCAGACGAGACCGAGGCTCGAGCGAAGTGGTGGATTTCTAGTAGGGCATACTTCGATGGCGGTATTGGTCAAAGTGAAAGATTACCTCGTCATTTAAACCGTCAAAATATGTATGAAGTTCCCTCAGAATTGTATAGACATTTTGAGGAACAAAAAAGAGAAATTGAAGAACAAAAAAAAGTTGTTGAGGAAATAAGAAGAAATGAAGCTGAGCGTAAATCAACGTATGATAAAATGGTTAAATTTTTGGAGCGTATAAATGTTGAGCCGGTGCGAGAAGCTAATACAGGACCGATCTTTGTCAACCAACATTTTGGGATAAGCGATTTAAGTGAACCTCGAAGCATGCAGGTAAAATTATTTTGCATTTAATATAAAAAAATTACTAAAAACATAAGTATGTTATGTATTATATGGGTGTCCACAGGAGGTGGTCCCCTCTTCATCCCAAGACGCATCCAAACACAGCTCCTTCTTCAATATTGGTACGACCATCAAATTGGCAAACCCCAATGCAAGTCGCAACCTGGTCCATCAAATTGGCATAGCCAGATGCCGGCACAGTCGGCCACTCCTTATTGGCAACCTGCTTTCCCCTCGCATCCTGGTACTTATAACTGGCAAAGCCCGATCCCATCTCATATGGGTAATACAAATTTGGAACCCCTTATTGAGAGGCATCACGTTGCTCCTGACATATTTAACCAGATAATGCTAAATTTATATACGAATATGATTATATGATACTAAGCATCATGAAGTAATAAATGTTTATTAATTGCTGTTTTTTAGAATATATTGAATCGAAGAAAGAGAGAACAGCGTCCTAGCTATTATAAACAGTCTCCATACATGGAACAACCTCCTACTACCATTTTACCCAAGCAACGTGGTAATAAAAAAAAGAATAATGCCCAAAGGGGGGGCTAATTATATCACCTTTGAATATTTGGAATGCGTTTTTTGCCTATGACAATGTAGGAGGCGATGATGTAGTTTTTTTGGGTTGGCACGATTCACTGGTAAATAACCTAGTGTATGAAAAAACGTGGGAAACCCATCAGAAAGGTAAGTGTTAGGTACTTGTATAAAAACTTATTAAATAAACGCTGAAAGTAATGTGCAATGATATTGGTTTAAATTGGTTGTTTAGTGCGAACGAGAACATTATATTACTCTTCATGAATTCTTAAATACCCCAGAAGTGTGTACTTAGATTGATATAATGAAGGGTTAGTTCAGTTTCCAGTAACCTTTTGGCAACAACAAGTTTTCCACATTTGTAGCCCAAGCCTGACTATGATTCCGGGCACTCCAATGGGTTGGTTTGTCTGGAGAGTATAGTTTTTATTTATAACATTTGAATACATGAGTAATATATATATTTTTATACCCAATAACATCTATTTTTTTTACTTTGTTATTAATCAGCACATGAATGCGTGGGTGGAGCTGTTAATTAGGTATAGGACTAATAATGACCCGTGGACTGTGGCCTATACAAATACAATAAGTGTGCATCCGGAAAACCAACGTTTTATGATAGAGACGGACCAACACACTATTGGAACATTGGATGGGTCAACGCGTCCGTATCCAGCATGGAGTGCTGTTAATTGGGTAATTATTTTGTTACTTATTCGTATTAAAACTATTAATACAATTTATGTATGATTAGTATTTAATAAGTTATTTTGTTTGACATATTATATTTGTTATATATTTGTAGGTGTTTCTGCCCATACATGTTGCAGGAAATCATTGGGTTACAGGCGTAATAGACTTACCCAATTCACATTTTTATGTGTTTGACTCCCTGCCTAACGAGGGAACAATGAATTTGTTAAGGAAGCAAATTCAACGTTGGACACCTGTTGTTAATAGCATTTTGCAAGGGCGAGGATGTTTCAATGAAACTAGAGGACCCTATAATTTTCAATTTTCATACAATAATGGTTTTTGGGAATACAAGGTCCCGTCACCAAATCAACTACTAGACTGTGGAGTTCCATCACAAGTACGGTTAATATCTCCTGTTTTGTGGGGGTCAGTCAGAGAAAAGTCCAATAGTGAACGGTGATCATCAACATTTTTGGGAACAAACTAGATATAACATGTGTGAGTGTTTTTATCTGTCTAGGTGTGAGGATACTACAGATTGTGGTTATGATTAGTTTTTATTTTGAATATATTGTATGTTGAAAGTCTAACCTTTTGTGTGAAATAATATTGTATATCACTTTGATAAACCAATAATAAGTAGGCATTGCATTAAAACAAACATTACAATCGATGATAATTGGTGTAATACAACTTGATTAAAAAACATAAACATACATAATAATGATAAGCTTAACCAGTGCCACTTCCAAGAACGGTATCTTTACGGAAAACTTCAACCATATTTCTCATTGTAATGTTTAGGTAATGGCTCTGATGGTTTAGGAGTAAAAACAGAGACATTTTTTTAGTATCATAGCAGCTCCTACAATAATATCCTTTCCGTAACCACCCTCAGCCATGACTTTGTGATGTATCGTTTCCAGGTATTTGAACCTGTCATATCTTTTAAAGTCACATTTAGATGCACAAGAGCATATTCAGATAACAATAATTAACTATGCAACAATGTGGGTTTAAGTTTTCCCCCCTTTAAATGAGCAATCTTCTTACAAAAGGTTATTGATGCAGCCGATTTCAATACTTTTGGTCTCAAGTATTGGAATGCTGAACGTCCTTAACTGTCTATATCTCTTTATTTTTTGTAAAAGTTTTTGTAAAGGATTAATACTGAAAGTATTTCTCAATCAATACTGCTTAAGTATAATTAGAACTGTTAGTTAACTTAAGACTGTATGTTTAAAACCAGTTAGACATAAGTTAATGCTGTTAAGAAGAAAATGTTATAGAGTTTGTATATTTGGCTAAGAACTAACATTTGCAGGCAAAGCAGTTTGATACCTTATGTTGAGTGCTACACCTTTTTGAATAAAGAAAAGGTCATTGGTTTACAGTGTTTAACTTTTATTCATGGATATGCATAAAGATGGATCCTCAACGAATTCCCACATGTCTATCCTAGTCCTTTTCAGTTGTGCTTGTGTTGAATAGAGGCATAGTTGTTTGGCATAATTATTAAAGATAAGTTAATGCTGTTACCGACTTCAGTTAATACTCGCATAAGCAGAAAATTCCTACTGAGCCTTGGTCAAATGTTAATACTGATAAAATGACTTGGGCACCAAAGTTGCAATTTCTCAAATTCTATCTCTTGAGGGAGATTTCCTTATTTATAACAACCAAAAAGCAAGGATGAAAGGATGGGTTATATCATGAGTAAGTTCAAAAGGATCAAAACACTCTAGGGCATACACAAAGAGTCAGGACACCAAGATACCTCAGTCTAGTGGTCCCCTTGACAAAGGTTAGTGATGAGGCTGTCCATAAGGAGTTGGGTGACATGATGGAAAGGGATGCCGCTACTGCCTCTAGCTTAGAAGCAAAGCAGGACAGTGGTAACATCAAATAAGAACCAATCCCATGGCAAACACTAATGAATCAACACCCTAGGAATGATTCAGGTAGTTGGTCTCCAGTGGTCCCAGGTGCCAAGATACCATATTGGGGGATGTGAATGCTCAAACTAGGTTTGAGATTACATCTAAACAGTCCATTGATCTACCTCTCTTAAGAGGTTACACACTTGGAAGTGGGAAGGAACAGTAATGAAACACATAGGAATTACGAAAAAATTTTGTACACACAACTGTCATATAAAAACAGAAAGAGTGTCTTGGTAAGCCAAAAGAAATGAGAGATTTTGTGAGCTTAAAAATAGAAAGAGAGATGTGTGCATAAAAACAGAAATGGGTGATTATGTGAGCAAAAAGAATTGAGAGATATTGTGAGCATAAAAATATAAAGAGAGTTTGTGTGAATCAAATTTGATGATGAAAGTTTTTTATTGGAATGAAAATTGAATGATTACTGGTGTATTCTTCTTAATGCTGCTCAGTTTCAACTTAATGTTGCTATGCTTAAGTTAATACTGTTAGGCTTAAATTAGTGCTGCCTGTATTTGTTTATGCTGTTAAGCATATGTTGATGCTGCCAGGTCAAGTTTCTGCTGATGAGGGTGATTTTATAAATACTTTGATTAAGGGTTTCACTTACTTTTTTATTCGATTTCATTCATTCAAATCCTCTCTAAACATAAACCCTAACTTAATTTTCATCTTTGATCATCAAAATCATCATTATGTCAAGCCCTAAGTTTGCTGAAACGCACAATGTGGTCACGTTCTTAGAAAAACCCGAAGAAAGTGATGGGTTTGCAAAGATAATTGATTTCCTGAAAGCAAGTTCTGTTTATTATGCTTTAACAGTCAATCTAATCATCTACACATCTTGTATTGAACAATTTTGGGCAACTGCCAAGGTTCAGACAGTTAATGGAGTGCGTCAGTTACAAGCCCTAGTTGATAAGAAGAGGGTTATTGTTACGGAGTCAAGCATTAGGAAAGATCTTTACTTGGATGATGCAGAAGGTACTGATTGTCTTCCAACTGCTACTATTTTTGAAGAACTGGCACGTATAGGGTATGAAAAGCCTTCTCAAAAGCTTACTTTTTATAAAGCCTTTTTCTCTCCAGGAGCAAGCTCTCGCGAATATCATACAATGGGGAAGGACTCTTAATTAAAATAATTAATATTATTTCGAAAAGCGGTTAATATAAGGTTTTTGAAAACGACCTATTATCTCTAATAAACCTGTGCTCTGGTAACCAACGATAACACCCCCAAAATCACAACAACGCAAGCGTCGAAAACCACGTTGGTTGCAACTTCATATTTTACATACACACAAGTTACAGAAAACGACCTCAAAAGAGACGTTTAATAAAATGTCACATTCGATTTAAATAAATCAGAGTAAATTTAGGTCCCCAACAAATTTATAATTTAACAAGATTACATGCTTTCAAACGTGACTCATAAGTATAATAAAAGAAAACATTTATAACGAATGTGAAGAAAACCAAGTCCTTAAAGTTTAAGAATCACGACATGCGTCCTCGAATCTCCCAATGCTCAGCTAGCAAGATAATAACCTGAGAAAATACATGCAAAAACTTCAACAAAATTTGGTGAATTACATAGGTTTTTATAGCAAAAACCGCATTTAAATAAATCAAAAGAATTTCCTAAAGAAATAGCTGATCCAGAAAAACTCTTTCAAAGCATTATTCTCAAAAATTCCAAATAGGGATTTCAATAAATCAAGTTAATATTAAGTAATGGAAACACAAGCTTTAGTTCAACCAACAACAAACAACAATTGTATTTGCAAAATACACAATATTCCACTTTATCGCCAAGAGCCCATACACCAGACACCTTGACACGGCATAAATCTTTCATATGCTCACAATTTTTGCCCCAAACAAATGTACAATAGCCAGATACCTACCTCTCAATACAAAAACGTCCAAACCAGGGTGTTAATGATAATCAACAGATCCATACCCTCAGACGGGTTGTTCAACCCAATAGATCAATTTTAATGTATTACGCTTCCCCCACTATAGGGCAAATAACGGTAAAAATCTGGGGACTTTTGGCAATAATCCATACTCATCGCTAATAATCTCATAATCGGGACAAGAGCATACACTTCAAGTACTTGTGATCCAATTTAAAATAAGTAATGGTTTTCAAAACTCAATGTGTTTTTGTTAGAATAGATAATAGAATGTTCTCAAAACATTTAGTACTCAATTTCAATCTTCAATAATACCAATGGTAAACCACCATTTATCAAAACATGTAGCAAATCATGTAATAAGCAAGCCAAAGCTTTAGAGAAAACAATGCAAGTAATGTAACGCTTAAGTAGTAAAAAGAAACAATTTACTTAGTAAAACATAGCATTTATTCTCACGCTCCAAAAATAGTTACGAAAACCATTAAAAGAGCAAAGTGGGCTAATGAACTTTCACGCGTATAAGAAGAGACGAGAGCAATCAAGAAATCAAAAACCAACGAGAAGACTCCAAGAAATTATCCAGGACCTACATCATAAGTCGCGACATAATATTATAAGTAATCCAAAGAATTATGTATAGTTATTCAATAACTAGTTTACAAAAAATACAAACATGTGCAACCAACCGAGTCGGTCCAAAACTAAAGTCTTTTTCTAATCCATATGGATGTATAACCTGTATACATACTCCATTATGCATCTACTAAGTTTCATAAATTATTTTTTTTGTTTTCCGCATTATGCTATCTATACGTTTTTTATGTCTCACAAAAGACGTAAAAACACCTACATTCTGATTGACTAGTTTTTATGGATCCAAATCTCCTAATCCGTAAAAGATTAACATGAGTTTTCATCACGAGAAGGTCCTTGAGTCCAGTTTACAGAACTTTAAAGCCAATCCCACCATAACCATTTACCAAACAACGAGGAAATGTATTTTACTAACTATAACTCAAAACAGAAAGTTAACTGAAATTTTCACTGTTTTTACCGGTTTTGCCATAAATCATATTCTATAATAGCTATTAAGTTGAATCCAAAAAGAGATGAAAGCTTATAATATCTAGTGTTTATCCATGTTTTAATACCTCAACTCACTGTAAAAACCTGGAGCAAAACAAGTTTTCCAACAGCTGCTCCAGATTTTGCCCTTCTATTTAAAAGGTCATAATCTCCCTATCCGGAATCTGATACAAAAGCGTCCAATTCGTCCACATGTAACCTAAGACCTATATCTATCCAACCATGTATTATTTTTTAACAGCCCTAAGCCAAAATTTTTGAATAAAATCCCACTTTCCTACTGATCTGGAAACAGTCCCCCTAATTCTACCCAAAATAAGTTCCACTGAGCATTTGGTTCAGTCCCTATTTCATGTGGTTATTTTTTTTTTCCTTATTTACGTCATAAATCCTAAACTAAAATAGTAATGAATGTGAGGCCAAGTGCTGGAGCTTCTATAAGATGTCTAGCATTGACCCAAGCTTTAAAACCTAAGCATTTGGTTCAAAAACCCTGACATTAACATGCTTCCTAATCCAATGTCCAGAATTGACCCAAGTCGTAATTTTGAATATACTCCCCTCAAACGAGAATTGGTTGAGCATCCAATTTCACCACATGATCCCCTAAGAGTCTATTTTCCAAATATCAAATTATATCAGTAGGCACAGGCCAAAATTTTTGAGGAAATGGGTCGACAACCTGCTGTCCCCAAAACAGTCCCTAGATAATCCTTCCAAACCTATTTTAAACTCATTCTAACCATTATCAATTATAAAACTATTTTTATAAAAGTTACTATTCATGGCAGAAACTTATACTTTGTAAAACATAAATAATATGATAAAACTTTTAATTTCGAGATCGTGCTCGAAAGAATCGCTAAAAACGGAGCTATAACGAATAAGATACGACGTTTACAAGTTTTACGCTAATTAAAACGTAAAAACGAGTTTATAGCTGTGATGAACAGTAAAATCACTATTCACATCAGAATCATGAAAACCTAAAAATGTGATTTTATGATCACTCGTCTTACTACGAAAGCGTGGGCATAAGAAACGCGAGAAACGGACTAAAAACGACGAAGTTATGTCATTTTTGCTAAAAGGCGTAATTATAAACGTTTTTACCTTATAAATATGATTTCGCTAAAACGATTAGATGGTGATATAGCTATATAGATATATATGTGTTATAGTTACCAAAGTGCTATATTACTAGGGAATTTCATAATGAGGCCTCTTCGGATGGCGTATTGACGAGTTGTTGGATTTACGATTTAAAGTATCCTAGCTCCTCGTACGTCATGTCATGACCTCTTAATTATGATAGCCCGAACGATAGTATGATGATAACTAAATAGGATTATATATGGTAGTTGTTAGACAACATACTCGAGTACTCATACGACCTATATTGGATTAGGTTGCATTCGGCGATTATCGGACGCATTTTGCGTGATATACTTGATATTAGCTCACTCGAGGTGAGTTCATAACCCCACGTTTTACATGATTTGTTTTATAAGTTTTGGGGTGAGAACATGCTTGATTATAAATACATTTACTTGGTTGATTACAAATTGATTTATGCACTTCTTTACTTGTCATGCGATGAGATACAATACTTGGTTTACTTTTTGGACGTAAACACATACTTGACTTTTACTCGAATAATTACGGATTAGCTTAGGTTTCATGAACTGTAAATCACTTGGAGGGTGAGCGCGAATGTTATAAAATAGATCTATTGGGGATTGACAACCCCCGTTCGGGTGATTAGCTCTCACTAGTTCGAGATCGAACTAACGAACGTTATACCATGTCGGATATGAATGGATTGGTGTCTACATGACCAACAACTATATACTAATGAACATTTACCGTGCCTTGAATAAAGTGGCATACTTACAAGTCTACGTCGCAGTTTCCATGAACTTAGAGTAATCGTAATCATTTCTCTTACATACTTGAAACTAATTGGGATATTGTGCTCATTATAATATCTACTTGAAACATTTTTGGATATTGTGTTCATTATAATATCTACTTGAAACATTTTGGGATATCGTGTTCATTACAATATATATACTTGAAACATTTTGGGATTTTATATAAGTAAACCTATATATGTAGGTTTATGCGTTGCAAGTCTTGTATGGGCGAAACTTGTAACACAGTAAACCTATATATATAGTTTTGGGATTTACATTCATACTTACAAAAACCTATGAACTCACCAACTTTAATGTTGACACTTTTAAGCATATTTTTCTCAGGTGAAATAGATGTATGACATACTTGATGTGCATTGGAGTCCAAATTTACAAGATTTCTTTTCAAACGACTCAGTTAGAGGTCGTTCTCTCCTGACTTGTGCAATGGGATCATGAAGTAACGCTCCCAGAAATACATTCCGCTGCGACCCAATTTTGGGGGTGTTACAGATTGGTATCAGAGCCAAGGTTATAGAGAACTAGGTTGAATTTTACCTAAACTATAACCACTTTCAACGATCACATTTTCAAAAGATTTTTACGAGACATACATACACTATTTGTTGCAATAGTTGGTCATACTAGATGCTTACATGATTTATATACATGTTCGTAGGATAGACAAACACTAGAACCCTGTTGAGGTATGGTGGGTTGCACCATAGCCTCAAGACCATGCATAATGTGCATGCAATATGATAACTATGTGAAGTTAGATGAACATAAAAATTCGAGTATTATCCAACGTCGAGTAAATTTATTAATTAGGTCGAGATGTGTACCAATTCATGACTGCATCTCAAGACAGTTCTTGTTTGATGAGTTGCGAGATGGAGCCATGACAAGATTGTTACACAACTCGAGGTACTTGATAAATTCCCTCGAGGATGGTTAGGACTCGTGAGGCTTTATGTGAAATAATTATGTGTAATTATAGTGGTAAGACCACTATATGAATATTTGTCTGTTATGTGCAGACACACTACTTGCTTACTTGCGGACGTGACTTAGGTATATATAATATATATATATTATATATATATATAATATAAAATATATATATATAAATATTATATATAAATATATATATATATATATATATATAAATTTGAAAAAAAATATATATTTTTATTTATATATATATGATATACTTACCTATCTTTGTGCATACTGCTACAATTATTATATAATGATTATTTAATATAAATACTGAGAACATTTCTTTAGGCAGTGGTATTATTAAGCTCGTAGGCCCAAAACATAAGCTATCGAAGATGATATCTTACCATCACCATTTATGCCATGAGCGCACATTCATAATGACATACATCACTCATAAACTAAATTCAAGCATACTTTTGGGAAATAAACAAATTTTACATTTTTGGATTTTGAAGGAATGGCACCAAAGAGAGCCACAAGGTCAACACCAGGTACAGAAAATCTTACCACCACAACTGTCACCAATGCCCAACTTCAGGAAATGATTGACCAAGGTGTTACTGCTGCACTGGTAGCACGAGATGCAAACAGAAATGCAGACGACAGCCATACTTCAGGAACGGGTGTCAGAAGGAATGAACACGCTGCTCGTGAATGCACCTACCCGGATTTCCTGAAGTGCAAACCCTTAAATTTTAAGGGAACTGAGGGAGTTGTCAGACTCACTCAGTGGTTCGAAAAGATGGAGTCTGTCTTTAGTATAAGCAACTGCACAGTAGCATGCCAAGTCAAATTTGCGACTTGTACTCTGTAAGAAAATGCCTTGACGTGGTGGAACTCTCACATTAAGACTACTACTCCGGAAGTTGCTCCAATGCGGCAATCCATGGAAAAACCTTAAGAAGATGATGACAGACAATACTGCCGAGGGGATAAATTAAGAAGATTGAGTTTGTAATTAAATTGAAGTGAAGGGTACCGTGTGTAACCTATAACCAATGTTCCAAGAACTGGCCTAATGTCGATCGGATGTTTTCAGAAGAGTCGGACAAGGTCGAGAAATATGTTCGGTGGCTTTGCCCCGACATATCATGGCAGTGGATGCACCTAAGCCGAAGACTATGCAAGATGCCATTGAGTTCGCCACCGAACTAATGGATAAGAAAATCAGCACTCTTGCTGAAAGACAAGCTAAGAACAAGAGGAAACTTAATAACAACAACCAAACTCAACAACAACTTTCTAAGAGGCAGAATGTGGCTCAAGCTTACGCCGCTGGGACTGGTGAAAGGAAGGAGTATGCTGGGACTCTTCCATTGTGCAACAAGTGCTAGTTTCATCACAATGGCCCATGCACTGTAAAATGTGCAAACTGCAAGAGGGTCGGTCATCTGACCAGAGACTGTTGGAGTTCTACTGCTACTAACAATCAGAGAACCCTCACTTGCTATGAATGTGGGAATCAAGGGCACTACAAGTGTGATTGCTCGGAGTTAAAGAATGGAAACCAAGCTAGAGGTACTGACTCACGGGGAAGGGTGCTTGCCTACTAGAAGAGAAAACCAATCAGACCTTGGACGACATGGAAGATAATACCAATGCTTTAGACTTCACTTCTTAAGAATTCTCATTGTACTTCGCTTAAATTTCTGTGGTTACCAATGGATTCAAATTATCTATCAATAATGTATTGCAAAAATTTTGTCTACTTTACTTTAACATTCTATTTTTGCAGCAAATTATAACACTATTTTGACGAAAATGAGCATTACATCGTTAGTCCTCAAATATACATAATTTGATCACCTATGTATAATTTAGGAAGGACCATGCCATGCTGAGAGTGGTCACCTTAAAACTCTTTGTCAGGAAATAATTTTCTACTTATATCAAGTTTGATGCGTAATTCATAAAATTTATGTATCCTAGGAACCAAACTAATAACATAATAACTAATGAACTCTCACACATCTTAACGATAACACGACATCATTTTATACCAAATCCCAAGCAGAACCGAGACGCATCTAGTCACTCTAGCAATCCGCTATCAAACTTGCCCGCAAAAGAATTACGCTGATGTACGACGAAGTCAGTTAATTTCAAGATTTACAACCTGTTCGCTTAAGGTAGCACCTCGAAAGCAGAGGTACGCTTTGCAAACGGGGGAAGTAAAACCTTAATAGGTTGGACCTTTCAAGGGGTTGAAACAGTTGAAACTCCCCCTCCCGTTGCTTACAAACTTAAGCGTTTCGCAAGAGCTGAGCAGGTGTTACAATATGTTTCATGTATCCAATTCGAAGAAGTATTATCCGACGATCCATTAGTCCGTTCCGTTGAAGGACTCATGTGGAATGAAAACTCCATGTTTTCGAGAAACCTGTAGAGATCAATAGACTGAGAAGTCAAACAATGAGGCAAAGCCCGTAACCCAATTCCAAGGTCGATGGAACACTCGCACGGAGCTGATTAATAATTGGGAACGTGAAGACCAATTCCGGAAGAATTATCCGAATCTCTTCCCCAAATCCGTACTTTCCCTCAAGTGCCGCAAACATGAGCCAGAGGAAAGGCGCTTCTAAAATCCGGAGGAGACTGTAACATTTCGTATTTTTAGTTCATTACGACGTCATATATTTCACTAATAATTTTTTTTTCTGTACGCGTTTCCCTTTTAATTTAAATAGTTACGTTTAAATCGCGTAAGTTAAAAAAATTATCGTTAATGCGTAATCGGACACCAACGAATTAAAGTTTTCGTCAAGCAAAGCAATTATTATTTTTATGAAAGTAATATTACCTTTTTATATGTTATTTTTATTGTTGCCGTAAAGACGTTTACATTTCGCATAAATACTGTTTAAGATACCCGGAATCACTTATACACATTTTTTAAAAACCCTAGATATTTATTAGATATTTATTAGATATTTATCTAAAATACCTTTTAGATATTTCCTTAACCTTACCCTAGTTAGACTTAACAAGAGTTCCTTAACCCTAGTTAACCCCTATATATACCCTAACTAGACTACAAAATCATAACTTATATTTCTTTACAAATTTCATCACAAATCTCTCCCCTTCCTCCCTCATCTTGGCTAGGCAACACCCCAAACACCAAACTAAATCCAAATCAAATTTAATATAACCCCTCTACATACATACCTACATCATTATCTAAGATGTCCCTAAGAAGATTTAAGCCTTGGTTAATCCTTACAATTGTTAACAAAGAAACGCAAAGATAGGTTTTTAGGAATTAAGATCTTGCAAGCTTGGTTTACAATAATAAATAAAGTTTAGATTGTGTGGTATCATATTTCATCACGCAAGGTTATCTAAAACCTATGTCCTTTACATCTCATTTTATCATATATATGTCTATGTAGTTAATCCCCTCTAGGAACTTATTTACTTGTAAATTATTATAATTCTTGCAAATTTTGGATTAATCATATACTAAGGACCCTAGGAGTATAAGACATAAGATATTAAGGGTTCTAATGGATTTGTAACAAAGTGGTAAAGCAAAAAAGTCCTAAAAACAAGTTTTAAACATATTTTGAGAAAAATATCTAAAGGGGCTGTTTGGAGTTCGAAAATTTACATAATATTTTATGATTTTATAAAATACTACATGTCACAAGATCGATGGGTCATAAAGAGAACTTGAAAAACCGATAATAACGAAGAAGATACGCAGTTACAGTTACGATAGTTAATACTCTTATAAATATTTTTATAAAAGATTACTAATCATGGCGAAAACTTATAGGGGGGGGGGTTTTTTTTTACTTTGAAAAACATCAATAATAGGATAAAACTTTTAATCGAGATCGTGCTCGAAAAGAATCGCTAAAAACGGAGCTATAACGAATAAGATACGACGTTTACAAGTTTTACGCTAATTAAAACGTAAAAACGAGTTTATAGCTGTGATGAACAGTAAAATCACTATTCACATCAGAATCATGAAAACCTAAAAATGTGATTTTATGATCACTCGTCTTACTACGAAAGCGTGGGCATAAGAAACGCGAGAAACGGACTAAAAACGACGAAGTTATGTCATTTTTGCTAAAAGGCGTAATTATAAACGTTTTTACCTTATAAATATGATTTCGCTAAAATGATTAGATGGTGATATAGCTATATAGATATATATGTGTTATAGTTACCAAAGTGCTATATTACTAGGGAATTTCATAATGAGGCCTCTTCGGATGGCGTATTGACGAGTTGTTGGATTTACGATTTAAAGTATCCTAGCTCCTCGTACGTCATGCCATGACCTCTAACTATATAGCCCGAAACTATCGTATGATGATAATATAAATAGGTTATATATGGTAGTTGTTAGACAACATACTCGATACTCATACGACCATATTGAATTAGGTTGCATTCGCGATTACGACGCATTTGCGTGATATACTTGATATTAGCTCACTCGAGGTGAGTTCATAACCCCACGTTTTACATGATTTCGTTTTATAAGTTTTAGGGTGAGAACATGCGTGATTATACATACTTTTACTTGGTGATTAACAATTGAATTTGATGCACTTCTTTACTTGTCATAGCGATGAGATACAATACTTTGTTTACTTTTTGGGACGTAAACACCCATACTTGACTTTTACTCGAATAATTACGGATTAGCTTATGGTTTTCATGAACTGAAAAAAAAAATAAAAAAAAAAAAAAAAAAAAAAAAAATAAAAAAAAAAAAAAAAAAAAAAAAAGAAAAAAAAAAAAAAAAAAAAAAAAAAAAATCACTGGAGGTGTAGCGTGAATGTTATAAAATAGATCTATTGGATTGACAACCCCCGTTCGGGATTATTCCACTAGTTTCGAGATGAACTAACGAACGTTATAACCATGTCGGATATGAATGATTGGGGTATCTACATGACCAACAACTATAATACTAATGAAACAATTACCGGTGCCTTTGAATAAAGTGGCATACTTTACAAGTCTAAGTCGCAGTTTCATGAACTTAGAGTAATCGTAATCATTTCTCTTACATACTTGAAACATTTTGATATATTGTGCTCATTATAATATCTACTTGAAACATTTTTGGATATTGTGTTCATTATAATATCTACTTGAAACATTTTTGGATATTGGTGTTTCATTATACTATCTACTTGAAACATTTGGATAGCGAGTTCATTACAATATAATATACTGAAAACATTTTGGGATTTATATAAGTAAACCTATATATGTAGGTTTATGTGTTGCAAGTCTTGTATGGGCGAAACTTGTAACACAGTAAACCTATATATATAGTTTTGGTTACATTCATACTTACAAAAACCTATGAACTCACCAACTTTAATGTTGACACTTTTAAGCATATTTTTCTCAGGTAAAATAGATGTATGACATACTTGATGTGCATTGGAGTCGAAACAAGATTTCTTTTCAAACGACTCAGTTAGAGGTCGTTCTCTCCTGACTTGTGCAATGGGATCATGAAGTAACGCTCTCGGAAATACATTCCGCTACGACCCAATTTTGGGGGTGTTACAATAACAACCTCTGAGTCTTGCCTATACTACACTGTAACGATTTGGTATACTGCCTAGGGGATTGTAAAACTTCTTGTGAAGTCTTACGAGACCCTACATCAATTCATTAAAAATTATTAGTTATCTAAGTTTAATCTCCATGACCCTCATTAGTCCCAAATAAACATGATAAAAATACTGCATATTAAGAACAAGTAAACACATAATGATCATAACAAACTCAAAAAGAATCATGATTCACAAGAGAAACAAGATTTTACCAAATTCAAGAGCAAGGCTTGATAATTTCACACGGACTTTTATTATATTCAATAGTGAAAACCTGAAAACTATGAACGATACTGTCATAATTGCTTATAGCTTAGAAACAACCTTTCTAACACTCTCTAAAATGGATTACAACCCAGGGTTTAGATGAACTATGAGTGAGTTCACTCCAAATCCTAAAACTCTTCCAAACTTCTCCTTGAGAGAACTTCTTTGATTGTTGATAGAATGATATGTGAATTGAGATGAGAATGATGAGGAATGGATGCTCTAAAACACTGATTCAAGGTCCCTTTTATAGCCTCAAGTCGGAGTTTATGAGATAGATGGAGAGTCCTCACTTGAATACTTGTCATAATGATTTGGAGTAACTCTAGTGCTAAGTGTGCCGCACATTTTAAAATGTGCGTCGTACTTGGCCGTAATATTTATTGTATTGATCCCGTTCTGAAGTATGCCACACTTGGCTCCTTTTCATTAAATGCTTTCTTTAATTCTCTCTTCTATATCCATATTTAATGTCCGTTAGTACATTTAACGGATATCTTTGGCAATTTTAGTCCTTTTGGTGATCTTTGGTCCTGAAACATACTTTACTCAAATAAGCAACTAAACATACAATTAATATATTAATATACGTATTTCACATATTTACGAGAGATATTTTATGTATATTTGTAGCGTTATTAAATCCCCTCATACTTAGCTATTACTTTTCCTCAAGCAATCAAAGCGAAAATACTTAGTTTTTGGTAGAAAAATAAACAAGTTAATGATCACAAGCATAGATAACGCGACAAAGCAACTCACAAATTTTTAGAGATAAGTTTGATTCACACTCGCTCGATTTAGTAAAGTAAATGGTATACGTAAGTCACTCTAACGCTCAGTCATGAAATATTCAAATTACCGTAGGCTTGTGCAAGAAACTAAACTGCACCGACATGGCGTAAGCACCAAACATAAACATTAAAAGAGGTCATTTATTTAGTTATATTATTAGTTTTATATTTGTCAAAAAGGTTAATAATAAAATCATAATCCACCTTATTCGTAAATATAACAACATCCTGTTTTTCTTTTTTTCTTTTTTTTTGGACTTCGGCTTAATATTGTGCCTTATTTTCTTCCACTTGGGGGATACTTGCTTTCCCCCATACTTAGGATAAGCACACTAATTCAAATGAACTTAGAAGTTTGTAACCTTCACACTTCATTATAATAGTGATACCAGTATTTACGGGCTTTAATTCGCACGGATAAAGCTTCAAATAATTTAATTAGAAAGATTTTTTGAACAAAGGTTATGTATACTTATATTTATACTTATATCACCTCTTAATCAGTTAAATATTTAAAACACGTGAACGTGTTCTCACTGCGGTCTCGTAAAGATTTCAAGCACAAGTTCTAGAATTAACAAATCACCGACACACTCATATAATTTTAGATTGATACCAATGCGCCAAAAAAGGCGACAAAATACAAATACACAGCCGTAATGACGGATGAGACACTTACAATTGAATTCAAACCTTAACTCGATAAATCTAAAGATAAAAATCATCTTAGGTATGCAAATATGCCCAGATTATGTGCTTAATCGTTTGATTTCATATTTTTAGCTCTTAGATGGCATTTGAAGGAAATACACATGACTTGGGCTCATTTGGAGAAGAAACGGACAAGACTACAACTCTACACCATTTATCTTGAAGAATTGTGCATACAGAGCGTGGAGACAGCGTCGTAGACTTCAAGCGACGGCGTCAGGATTTTCAAAGTGATGACGTCATGGATTTGATGATGGAATCAGGACGTAGCCGACTTAAAGTGGCTCTAGAAGATTCCACGTGGCGATGGCGTCACGATTACAACACGACGTCGTCGCGCCACTTTTCCTATATATACAAAACCAATTTTAGGGTTTTTAGTGTGTAACTTTTGGGAGACGAACCCTAACTTTTATAGTCGAGTTTGGCAGCTTTGTAGGCCGTCTTTAGGGCCTCAAAAACCTATTGTAACAGTCTTTAATCCATGTTTTAATCAAGTAAATTTCATTTATCCCTTTGATCTTTCAATATTTTTATGTATTGTTTGATTGATTTGTGTTCTTTACCTTTTTATAACACGTTAGGCTAGATACTTTAGTATTTACTTATGATTGCATGAAACTTAGATTGTAGATCCTTTTAATGTTGCTTCTTGTGATAGATGTGCGCGTTAAGCTTTAGAAAACTAGCCATAAGATATTAAATTGGCATAGACGTCTAGGGAAACGCGAGTGTGTAGAAAGGATATCATCGGTAATAGTATTCATACTACTTTACCCCTAATATGGTTGATCCCTCTTCATGTCAGATCTGTAGTGGTCCCCACGACATTCAGTACTGCATGGAAAATCCCGAGCAAGCGTTTGTTGATTATGCATCATCACGTGATAACGAAGTGGGAGGTAGGCAGTTCGCTACAAACCTAGGACTAAGAAATTTCAAAGAAGCCACCAACGCTTGGAAGAACAAGCCAAGATTTTACTGGGAACAAACTCAATCCTTCATAAGCCCACAAAAAGGATCGTTCTTCACCTATTCCTCTTGTGACCAAGTGAAGCTTGAGAGAACACTGAGTAAGTTTGACTCTCATCAATAGAGGAGATTATCTAGCCTTGGAGCTCAACTCGGACGAAAACAAGAGGATATGATCAATAAAAGTAATATTATTTGGAAAGTCTTTTCTGAAAAGCTTGATGATACTTTCACCCGTGACACTGTAGGAGACTCCATGGCCCACGTGAACGCCGCATCCACTAATCAAATCGAGAAGGAAGAACTCCAAAACAAAGGAATCAAAAGCCCTTCTAAATTACTCTCCCCAAAATAGTTATCTCAAGCGTCCCTAGAGGAACAAAACAGGAACCCCTCATCCCCAAAACGCGTCCATTTCATCAGTTATGTCGTCATTCTACACAAGGAAGATGGAGTTAGGGAGGAGGAGAATGTGAATCCAAATATAACCAAGTACAACAATCATGAGATAACTGCTAAAGCGGAAGAAAAAGTTGAGGAAGAAAGTGAGGATGAGTTTGAGGAAGAGATCGAAGAAGAAAACAAGGAGGAATATAAGGACGTAGAATACTTTGATACCTTCCACAACTTAGAAGAGTTAAGATATCACATATGGCTCTTGAAATACCCCAAACCTTCTTGGGTAAATGCTAAGATCAGAACCGAAAGTTTGAATAACATGAAATTCTCTTGCATGATTGGACACTTTGTAAAGAAACAAGCTTATATAGACTTAGAATCACTAGTCAATGTAATGTCTAGGCTTCACTATAACTAAATCATGAGTGGTAGGTTAGAACCAAGAATGAAACCGTCGAACCCTATGAAGATCTGCAATTTTGTAAGGAGAGTTAGAACCTTAAAGGTTTTCGTCAGCCATTTTACTTATGAATGCGATTTTACTATACTTGCAGATACCACAAGCATCATAGATCATGATCTGGGAGCGGTAGTGTTTGGGAAGCCCTTTGTGGAAAAAACTAGGCTAATTTTTGATAAGAAGGAAGGGACGGTTACGTTTGAAGATAATAATTAGAAACTTATATTTAAAATGCCTCACAAAATGGAAATGTTTAAGAATGTCAATTTTACGAGGGTCAGTACAGACAGGATACCACCATTCATCATAGGAGGCAATGAAGATGATAATGAGAAACCCACTACTCGGACAGCTTGAATTTAGGACCCGAGTAAAAGTATGATGAAAGCGTATGTAAAGCCATTCGAAGCCTAATAAGAATGACTAATATGAGGAAGAGCAAAGGAGAAGTCACGTAAGGACGTGTGACTTCGAGTCTAGCTACAAGACTCATAAATAAAGAAAAGCGCTTTTTAGGAGGCAACCCAATATTTATTTTTCCCGCATTTAGGAATGTCTTGTGTTTTAATTCTTTATCATTTATTCTTTTATGTTTGAATTATTTTGTAATCATGCTTTTTTTTGTTTTTAACTTTGTCTTATTAACAATCAAAGGCATTTTTCATAAAATAAGTGTAGGGGAAATATCCGGTTTATAAGAACCAATTCAAACATACAAAATAAATTGTTTAGATTAATTCGCGTCAGTTTCGAGTCATATGATTGTAATGATTAATCTCAGGTTTTATGCTGTGTTTTACAAGATATAACTAATAAAATTGGGTGAAAAAGACTAAGCTTTTCCTACTCAAATCAGTTACCATATAAAACTAGTTGTTTTTCATGGCGTAATTATGTCCTAAAAGAGCTTACCTTAGAAATTTTATGGGCTTACTTTATTTAAAGATGGCGGTTTGGTTCTTAATGTTAGCGGTTTGGTTCTGGCAGTTTGATAAGAACAGTAGTGATTTGAGTCTCTTCCCTAGCGGTTTGAGCTCTCTTCCCTAGCGGTTTGTCCAGGTATAATAGCGATTTGAGCTTCAAGAACTAGCGGTTTGATAAACTGGTGTACTCTAGCGGTTTGTTCAAGGGTACTCTAGCGCTTTGTGCTTCAAGAACTAGCGGTTTGATAAACTGGTGTACTCTAGTGGTTGGTCCAGGTTTAGCGGTTTGTTCCAGGGTACACTAGCGGTATGAGATTTCAGTTTAAGTGAATCGATTTGATCTCCAAGACATCACGCAGTTTAAGTTCATTTCGATCTTCGGGTTTCGAGCTTCGTTGTTCGCGGATACTATAACGTATGTCATTAGAATCATGATCTTTCGTACATCATCGCGACATGCTCGGTTTTTATTGAATCATCCCGACACAAAATCGCACACCCAAAACCTATGTTGCTAGTTGGAAGGAAGAAGAAATAGATTGTTAAAATTCGTGCATGATAAACTTCTTATTTGTTTAATATTGTTTAAAAATTAAGATTTTACAAATTTAACCTTTAAGTTAAAAAAAATTACATTTTAAACCCTTTGTTTTCAAAATGTTTACCTTTTAGCCTTAGTTAAATAACATATATACCATTAGCCCTTAGGTTTTTAAGACATATTCAATATTAATTTTAATTTTAAACAATTTTCATTTTTTTAAATAAATATTGAGAATGATATATATATATATATATATATATATATATATATATATATTCAACCTTTAGTTTTAAAAGTCTTTTACCGTTCATCCTTCATTATCAAACTATTTCACCATTAGTCCTTATTTCAAGCTTTCTAATAATCGTTAATTAAGCTCTAGTACTTTATCATAAACAAAGATTTCAAAAACAAACCACAATGACATCACTTAATCTACTTAAGATCCTTAAAAGCAATTTCACACATCGAAATTCAATGGAATTGTCAAGTTCAAATTCAGAAGAGAGAGAACTGCAACGAATGCAACGGGAAGAAAGGGAACTACATAAAAAATGCTTGACATGGTTTAAAAAGCTCAAGATACATCTGGGAAATCTCCATAAGTTTTTTGAAGTCAGAAACACAAGACCATTGGAAATTGCATATCGTATACTCTTTCATGAAGAGCATCAGACTTTCAGAGAGAAGATGTACCATCATTTGAATCAACTACAATGGCAACTTAAAAGAGACAAATTTCAAGGGCATGATTCAAAGACTTTTCTTGATGTACTCAAAACACAGTTCAAGGAATTTTTTAATTCGAAAGATGTGAATGCTTTGGATTTTCACAATAAAAGTTGGAAAAAGACTTCAAAGATTCTACGATTTATGAACCCGAAACTTACAGACGTAATTTACTCCGGTAACTGGATGGGCTTGAAAATCATATTGATGAAAGAGTACTTAAATATGGAGAGTTACGAATGAAAGAAAGAGAAGTTCATGCAATACAAGAGACTGAAAAACGGCTAAAAGAAAGAGAGATACAACAGCAAGAGAGTTTGGTCACTGAGGATGCAGTAATGGAAGCTTGTTTGGTCACTGAGGATACAACATTAGAGGCTAATTTGAGCATCGACAGGGCAGCATTGGATGCTAGTTTGGTTACTGAGGGTACTACATTGGAAGCATGTTTGGTCACTGAGGGTGCAGTAATGGAAGCTTGTTTGGTCATGAGGGTATAGAAATGGATGATAATTCGGTCGTTAAAGAAAGCACAGATGACTCTGTTACATCGTCAAAACAACTGGATGAAAGCAGCAGTTCATGGAATAATGCAGATGCTGATATTGGACCTTCATATGATAGTGATACAGTGTCTGAGGTACATCATGATATGTTTGAAAATGTGTTTGCTCATGGGATACAAAATCATGAACAACCTGAATCTATTACAGACACATATATGGTGAATGAGAATAACAATAATATTATTTTTGATATACCAAATATGGATCTGGATAGAGGAAAGGAAGAACATGATGATGTAGATTATGAGCAACAACGTGCTTTCTTTGCTTCCTTGATCAAAAACCTTAAATGTGATGTTAAAAAATGTAATAAGGTTAATCGTGAAGCTCACTATGCAAATGACTGATTGACAAACGAGCTTGAGAGATATAAGGAAAAAGAAAAACATTTTGCAAAAGAAAAGACAATTGAATCTGAATACTGCAAAAAGATTAACCTTTTAAATGATGAAATTTCAAACCTGAAATCTCAAGTTTGTGAAAAAGATCAGACATTCACCAGGGAAAATGGAAAGTTTGATGAGTATGTCCAACCGCTTGTAAACAGAAAAAATGATCTTGAAAAAAAAATCAAGAGTTTTTGAAACAAATAAACGATCTTAATAACAGACTTCGAAAAGCGGGATAGACTGATCAGACTCTTCGCATGTTGCTTCCAAAGGAAGATAATGTTCAATCTAGAAAACAAGGCCTTGGCTTTGAGAACAAAAATGATGTTGAAAACCCATGTTTATTAAACAAAGCCAAGGAGTTAGCACCATGTTTGTATAACATTGAAGAAATGGGAAAAGATGAGCTTTCTGATCATAAAATCATTTTAGAAGAAGAATTAAAATGTGAAGCTGAAAAATGTTTGAAAGTAAAACAAAGAAAATATCCACTCTCATATCATGGCTTTGTATAGGGTGAGACTCAATTTGAAGAACCACCAAAAGTTCCTTTGAAAAGAAGAAATGTTAATTTGAAAAAACATTTAGAACAAACTAAAACTTTGGAACAAGCTCAACTGAGTAAGTATGATTCAAAACTTTGAAAAAGTCTTTCAATGAAATATTTTTGCATTGTCAAACATGCAATGCTTAAATTTGAAAAGGAATTTTTTTTTCAAAGCAAAACCCTCCTCGAGAGAATCTTGGCATTACTTAGAGTTTTGAAGACAATGTCAAAAGGATAGCTAAAAATCGATTGTCTGATGAATTTGAACCTTTAGTTAAAAACGTCAATATTCTACTAACCTACTTTGATAAGAGTCTTGTCAAAGAAATGAAAGATGATTTAAAGTAGGTCATGTCTCTTGAAGTCGAGTTTGATGAAACGTGTTTAATTTTGGACATTCGGCAAGAATTTTACAAAACCCATATTGAGTCAGTTAAATCAGAGTCACATAGCCATGTGTATGAGAATGCGATTTTTGAGCAAAACTCGTCTTTGGAAAATGAAAACCATTGTCTTAAAAATACCAAAACTGATCTTTCAAAACAAGCTGCCGATGTTAAAGAAGAAATGACGAAACGATGTGCCCAGTATAAAAAGGAAAATGTAAAACTGGAGGCATATTTCATTTCTCTTGAACATAATTCCCAAAACAAATCTTCAACATCCAAGCAAAATGGTCATGTTTTAAATAATAGGAGTGGTGAAGTGAAAATCAAGTTTGACACCAAAGATCTTGAAATCGTAAACATCGAGGTGGAATACAGTGTCACTTCATTACTAAAAGAAAATAAACACTTGAAAAAGATTTACCAAAACCTGTTTGATTCAATCAAACGTTCACAAGTTCAGATAAAAAGTTCAAACGTTTCTCAAAACGAAGCAAAAAATTAAAAAACTCATTTGTCTGAATTTGCGGATAAAAAGTTTGATAAAGTTTTCCAAAAGATTGAATCAATGAAAAAGAAAAAGTTCTCGAATCTCAAATGATTTCCTTCAAAAATCTTTAGATGATTCTGATCCCTCAAATGTTGAATCAGAATCGATGGAGAAAAGGATTATTTTCGAAATGACCTTAGATCAACAAACAAAAGATTTTGAGGATGCCAAAGTCGATTTTTCAAAGAAAATGGACAAGTTCGAAACATATTTTGAAAAACTTAAAAAGACAAGAGTTGTCCTTAAACAACAATTGGATCGTAAGATTCAAGACTCTAAAGCCGAAAAAGATTAGTTTTTGAAACAAATTGCTTCTTTAGAATCAAAATTGGCATCACAAGATCTTCTTTCAATTCAAAAAGAATATATCGATTTGAGAACTTCATACAATACTCTAAAAGCAAAGTTTGATTATCTTAACTGGGATAAAGGGAAATCTCTAGTTTCAAACTTTTCAACACAAAAAGTAAGTGTTTCAACGAAGATTTAAACGAGTGAATCTTCCAAATCATTTCCAAAAAGGGTATCTTAGATTACAACCTACTCTTTGCAAAAAGATAGAAAGTTTTCTAAGAAACTTCAAGTTTTTGAAATACTACTCCTCAAAAGGTTTTTTAACTCAAGTGATTCAAGTAAGAAAAAGAAGATTTCTGAAGCTCCTAACTGTCATTTTACACCGGTAAAGCAAGTCAAGAGACCAAAGCAAAGTCATTCAAAACCTTTCAAATACTCAAAATCAGAAATGCTTTCGTTACAAAACAAGAATGGCTCTGCTTTGAAAATTCCAAACAGCGGAAGATTTCCATTCATTTCAAAAATGAATTCTTAAAATGAAACACCGGGTTTCAACAATAGATGGAAATCTTCGCCTTCATCACAATTTAAAACTCCACAAGAAAATCCAAGTTTTCATAATAAATGGAAAAATAAAAGGAATTTTAAATCTTCGTTGATTCCACGAGAATTATTTCCAAATGAAACACCAGTTTCTAGTCCTCGTTGGAACTCAACTTCTTTGCATCGAATTGACACAACCTTTAAATGGTTTTCAAAATTTGGTAAACCCGTTAGCACCGTGCTTAAATGGGTTCCAAAGGTTATTGTCTAATTTGATATCTTAATGGCTGTTGGCTAATTCAGGTCAACACCCGAGCTTAAAAAAATGGCTTCTGGACATTTTAGTTCAGGACCCGCGCTTCAAAATAATGACTTCTGGTTATTTTTTTATCAGAACTTGGTTTTAAAAGAAAAGAAAGTGTACGTGTCAGTGCACTTATCTTCAGAAAAGAAGAGAAATCTTCTTGTTTTCAAGCAAAATTTATTCAAAGTTTTTCAAAAGGATTTCAAAATATTTCAAAATCTTGCTCATCAAAATGACTTATGTACACATCAGTGCACAACTCGGTTTTTCAAATAAAAGGGAAGTGTACGCTTCAGTGCGCTTTACCTTCAAAAAAAGAGAAAACTTCTTGTTATCGAGCATACTTTTCAAAATCTTTCAAAAGTTTGCTCAAAACATATGACTTCTAAGTAAATATCAGCTTAAGACTCGTTCTTCATATAAAGGAAAGTATGCACTCATGTACATTTATCCTCACAACGAGAAGGCAACAACTTCTTGGACTTGAGCTGACACAAAACGTCAATTCAAAGACATTCAAAGTCTTTAGAGCTCAAGTAACATTGGTTTTTAACACTGTTTAACATAATTTTTCAAGAATTTATCAAAATATTTTTCAAAATCTTTCAAAATTGTGTGTTCAACACTCCATTCTCTCGATATTTTCAAAAGTCGAATCATTTTTATACATGGATCAAATTTTTAGAGGGAGCTTTTAAAACCGAATCCTTTTAATGTTGTTGGATACATCTCATAAAAGTCCAAATTTTATGTATCCAAAACATTTAGTGGAATTTCAAAAAGAGATACTTCAATGCCAGTTTATACCCGGGTGTACATAGTAATTTTGGGTATCTTGTATATTCTTGCATTACTCTTCGGAGTTCGTCCACTGGTGAAAGGTGGCATACTAGTACTTGTACGACGTGTGTTATACTGAGGCATCTTATCTCTCTTGAGATTCACATCAAAAGTTTTGATGTTGGTGAACATGTCCTCTCATAAAAATCTTTATGTGTTCATTAACTTATAGTGTCCGAGTATAATTTTTATCAAGAATTTTTCAATAAATTCAAAATATTTCAAAAAACTGTGTACTCGACACTATCTTCATCCCTCATTAATTGAGGGGGAGCGAAGAGAAAATGTTCTAATTATAATCATGCAATGACCATTTTTCTCCCATGTGCTTTCAAAATTCTCAAATAGCCATTTTTATTCCATTGATATAAAAAATATCATATGGTATGCTATTTTTGAGGAGGAGAAATTGGATTAAAATAGATTAAAATGTGATCATCTTTGACTTAAGTGCGAATCTCTTTCCTCCTTGTGCAAAACTCTTTCATTTATGATGCACATGTGTAGGAGAGCATTTCTTAAAAGATAAAACTCTCAAAGTGTCAAAC
>BQNB010014616.1:0-11151 GCA_026074375.1 Tanacetum coccineum
ATTTAATAGATGGATAATTACATTGATGAAAATTGCGGGTTGTTATATCTCACTTAGAGTTGTTTTCTGTAACTTGTACCTTGTGCCTTGAAGTCGCACCCCTATGTTACCGTTCCGCTGCAGTCCGATTTTGGGGGTGTGACACATAATATCGAAAATCACATCCGCAAATGTTTCGCCATTTTCATTTTAGCATAAAACATCATAACGTAATACCAAGAAAGTTAAACCATTTTAGCAAGACATTGTAGCAGTTTCCAATGGTTTACAAAATCATTCGTAGACGTCAAAACTTCATACAGAGATTACAAGAAAAAAACGGAGAATACATTTTGAACGTGAAATAAAAATTCATGAGCTTCTTCATTAAGCTTCTTGGGCCTTTGGATGCTTGTGATGTTCAAAATGCCTTGAAAACAACCTTCTCTACACAAATAAGAAGATTTGATTCAATTTTCAAGCACATAATCATATATGATACTCCCTTCGTCTCAAAATTATAGTCCGCATTTCCTGGTTGTCCCAAATTAATTATCCACTTCCAAAAATAGATAGAAAAGTTAGATTAAGTTTAACATAGCATCCTAACTTAAGGTAATAATTACAAACTTTACAAAAGTTATAAATTAATTGGTTAAGGGTAAAACTATTATTGTGCAAAAAGTAAGAGAGAGAAAGCTGTAATGATGATGCTTTTCTTAAACTGCGTGTTTTTTGTCGGTGGACTATAATTTTGAGACGGAGAGAGTATATTATAATGGTAAAGAAGTTAACTTTCAAGCATATTATATTATACACACAACTAACTTTTCAAACAATAATATCAACAAAATCTCCATAAACGGTTGAAAACTAACTTATATCATAGATGCTATAGTATACAAGTTTTTGCAATTTTTTCAGGCAACTTATCATATGTGATTTTTCACTAACACGTCATCATCAACATATTTTCTTCAAAAACATCAACATACTCGATCTAAAGCTTACTTGTCACTATAACATCACCAAATATCAAAATATCTTCATTATAAAATGTATAAACACAATAACTTCAACAAAAATCACAATATGTTTATCACAAACAATATAAAAAGTAGGCTTCACCATTTATGCATAAATAACATTAAAATATGCAAATAGAGTGTTTTACACCTGAATTAGTGATGTTAAGCTTGTATTTTAGCTTTTTTTTACTCGAAGCTTCATCTATAAGCTTAATTGTTAAGATTTGTTCTTCAACAGCATCATCGACCTCTTTTTCTTCCATTATTTGATGCGATTTGTGAATGATTATTGATGATGTCTGTGTTTTAGTGTGTTTTTTTATCGGTGCAAAAAGTGTGTGTTGTGTGTGTTTTGGAGAGAGAAAAAATTAGATCTGAGAATGGGACGGGATGTGATGATTGAGAAGTGGTATCCAAGAAAATGATGGTTTACAATATAACCTCCCTCATACAATATTGATATTAAATAGTCATCGCATGTGTCAATAATTAGATGCCAATCCGTTTTTTTTTCATTTGTAAAGTTCTTAATAGTTCTTTAGTGATTCGTGAAGGGATAAATAATTAGCATGTAGAGAAGCTTTTGTATCTTACGAACTTTGTGAAAAATAATAACTACAGTAAGTCTCTTTAGAATTTATTCAATCAACCCCAGAGTTTATCTAAAAGTTTCAATTGTTAATCTACCTGAATTTTTAAGAAAATTAAGTTCTTGCATAGACATGTTGAAAGTTTCAACGTTGTGTTTAATTGATCGTAGACTTGTTTATAAATTATTAAGGGTTAATCATGACTTCATTAAAAAAGACATCAAATTCATCATAACTAAAAATTGAGTAAATTACACTGTTATTCCCTATGGTTTGACCAAATATCTAATTGAGTCCTTATCTTTTTTATTGCCTAATTAATCCTTATAATAAAATTATGTAACACCGTCCATCCTTATCGCTCAATTCAGTTATCTTTATCCATTAACTCTCTCGCGTGTCTTGCACGCGAAGGTATTTCTGTCTTTCTCTCTATAACACAATTTTCTACTTGTTGTTATGCTTCCCTACTTCTTTCTTTGTTTACACCACGAACACAAGCTTTGATAAAATAAAAATAAAAACCCCCCCACACCAAAGTCCTAAATTATCACTCCGCCACCGATTCAGCTTGACTCCGGGCGACCACCACTCCGCCGCCACTTCTGCCATCCTCTTCCTATCACCTCTTACATCGGAGAGTTCTATATCGACACTGATAACCATCAGCTAAAACACACAAAGAACCTATATCTAAGATAAAAACCTAGATCTAAAAAACCCATTGAAAAATAAAAACCTAGATCTAAGAAACCTAATCAAAAAATAAAACCCCAAATCTTACTTTTTTATCACGATTCTATAAATATGAACGTCCGAAGACCTCCCACTCCAACTGCTGGAGTGTATTAGCCTATTATATTATTAGCTCATTTAGTGTTATATTTGATTAAAGGCTTAGCCCATATAGTTAGATTATCTTTCAAGCAATCTATTCTTATATATTTTGGGTTAATGCATATTGAGAAGGATGAGGAATTATCAAAACTAATAGTGAGAAGAAAAAAAACTACTTCAATGCAGTTTCTCTTTGCGAAAATATAACTATCAATTCATATGATTACAAAATAAGTCAATACGATTTCTTTGTCAAAGTGAAGTGTCCATGGTGGAACGAAAGCGACGATGGTGGAAATGAGAGGAAGATATTATGATTATGATTATGAATTATATGGTAAGAACTCATGTGTATACAAACAAATGAAATAATGACTGATGGCGAGGGTCCCGGTAATACAAAAGCAAAAGCAAAAAGGATTAATTGATATACGGGCATAAATGTTCAGGCACAACTATTGGCCGCGTGTGAAGTAATTTGTGCCGTGGAAATATCACTACCCATTTCGAAATGTATTTTATTTAATATTTAATCGAATTCGGAAAAACAGCTAGATTTCAATCGAAAGTGCAACATCAACATTAGTGTCGTAGCTGGGCTAGCGGAGACTATGTGCAAAAGTGATTATGAGATAACTAAGCATGACGATTAAAAATATGTTGTAATGATCTAGCTTTAAATTTTATAAGTTTTTTTATCACTCTCGCCCCTTGAAGTAAAGTTTAACATATATTTAAAACGAAATTTCATATACCGTCAACATTTCGTCGTTGGAAATGAATTTGAGGCCACAACTATATATAGAAGTATATGATTTGAGGCCCCTAAAACTTTGAGGCCCTGTACGATAGCACACATCGCACACCCTCGTATACGGCTCGGATCAACATAAACGGAATATAGTTTCAAACCTTTAATTTCTATAACTTACTCGATTCACACTTAATTACAACATAACACTTGCCAAAAAGTCATATTTTCATTTAGTCAACAACCACGATGCATTGCTTTTGATGGTAAGTAAGAGAAAAAGTCAGAGGAAAAATTAGAAGATGTAAACAAATTTTATAATCAACTATTAGTAAATTTAAATCTAATAAACGTTGCCAACTAGCAATATAATATTCAATTAACTAGTCATTTCAAGTGTTATTAGCTGCTAATCTGTATTTTAACATTCGTTGACATTGTGAATACAATTGAGCATCCATCATGACTTTATGTAAGATGATAGAAACTCGTGAGCAATGTTTTGAAACCCGGTTCGAGTCAGCGGGTCACGTCAAAAAAAACATGTCAAATTAAACCAGATTTTATATTTTCGATAAACGTTTAGACCCGTCGGGTTTAAAGTGACCTGGCTCAACCCGGTTCTCGAGACCAGACCGGGTTTTGTTTTTTCTTGTTTTTTAACAAATAAAGCAAGTTAATTATATATATTTGCGACGTAATTATATATATAAATTTTTTTGTCTGTGTGAAGACCGGGTTGATTCAGTGGTCGAACCGGTTGGATCGATGACTCGACCGGGTTGATTCGAGACCCGGTTTTCATAAGATTGTTCGTGAGTACATACGCCATCTATCAAAAGATTGCAAAGATCATAGACATTTAATCTGAAGCAACCAAAAAGTTCTCTCTTTCTTCAGGATTTATTACATACGACCGTCGTCTTTTTGCTGTGGCTATACTATTAATTTGTTTACATATGTTTTTAAAACAATTCTATATCCATAATAACCATCCATACTAAAATCAGACACTGATTTCTTATAATACTTGAATGAGTTACATTACTGAGGTTGACATGTAATCAAGTTGTTATTAAAATTACTTTATATTTGAGTTTCTCTTCTTCTCATGCCTACTACACTTTAACTTCGTTAAAAGTTCCTAATTCGACCTTGCTGGTTGAATGGTCCCAGAAGCCAAATTCAAGCTACAAATGAACACAGGTTAACATATGTTTTATTTATTGAAGCGACAAGTGTAAGACTTTTATACTATCATAACAACAAAATTCTTTATTTTGTTACATTGTCTTTCCACCCGAAGATCGCGTAATGTGTGAAAATGACATATTGTACTCGCATTTCTTATCGTCAGAGTCGAAGTATTACCTATATGTCAATTTTGTGAGATTGATTTTTCAAGTGAAATATAGTCACACATCACAGAACTTCAATACAATTTTGTCACAACTGAGACTTTAACTTTAGTTTTGATTATTACACGATCTTGATTTCGCTCCTATGTTCTTTGTAGAAATTTTTTGATGATTTTGTTTGTGCATATGATTGAAGTATAGCTTGGTGATATGATTGATATATCAATTATTTATAAAACTACTTGGAAAATTAGTGCACTATGGCAATATTAGCAGGTTTCCTTATGAGACAAAGTCAGAAGAAATGAACATGTGAAATTATGTGAACAAATTTACAGTTGTTAGTAACTTGGTAGTTGGTACCCATAAATTGTATTTGTTAGGCCATTATTAATTATTTAATGTATTAGCCAACTTGCAACAAAATATTAGTATCATACATTGCTTATTGTATATCATCGTTGACAAAAAACTACACAGTACTTTTTAGCAACAAATTAGATCATATCAAAATATCAAATAGTAATATGGAAGCAGTCTTCCTATTCTCGAGTTATCTTAGAGTAGGGGTATGATCTATCAACACTTCACATTCCTCATATCTCGCTTAGACAAGATTGGGTTTCGTTGTTGTTATTTGATGTAGCAACAAATTTGATCATTTGATATATGGTAAAATTTACGGATGATGTGGACAAAAGTAATGAAACATGAAAGTAAAGTAAAACACCATCATCGTAAGTGAACTTATAGATACGTTTATCTTGTATCCATTCTATATTCGAAATGCACAGGTCATGTAGGCACTAAAAGCAAAATTGAGCTACTTTCAACTCCATAAAAATTCCATGTAATACAAAGTTACATAGCTTTGTAATTCATGTTAAACATTGCAAAATAAATGACATATATATCTAAGTCCTTTGTCTTGGTAGTATCTGAGTGAGCCCATCAAACATCAGGTAGTGGGTTCGTCTCGTTATAAACATCTGCAAGATGAGATATGTGATTCAGGTGTATGAAATATCATTTTTATGATAATCATGGGGGAAGAGGGCCATACTTAAAAGAGTTCAACATGAGGGTTTTGTTACATGTTGTCTACTTGCAAACTGAGTTGGAAATAGTGATACATTAACTACCACATGATCAACCAGGATATATGTTAATAAAAGTCTACGATCTCAAATTAAAATAAAAAGACCATAAAACAAGATAAATATAAATAAATAAAAAGATTCAAGGCATCCAATGAAAACCATAGCAAGCTAACTTATTCCAGTTACTGTTTATACTTACTACACTATATAAAATGATATGTATTTACCATTTATTATGAAGCAAATCTCATGTAGACCTTCTTTTCTTTGAATACAATAATATCCATGTGAAAGCTTTTATATAAAGAAAATGACCGCGTATATATGGATTAAGGCTTTAGAGTTTTCCCTTTTTATACTATAAGAATGTGTCAAACACCATACTATCAAAATTAATCGACGTGGTTATCAATGTTGTGCGACTAGGGTGGAATGATTAACCATCCTGCTAAACCTGAATGCATAACATAGTTATATACATATATTGTTAGATGACGAGGTAGATGATGCTGAAAGCATGAAACCATCATTGTTTTAAATGATATAAGTCGTAGTATAAAAATTAAAATAAATTATTAGGACGTCTTTAACACATTATTGCAAGTTGACTTTTAATTTTTTGGGTCACCAATTTTATAGTTGTTATGTTTAAGAGTGATAATTATTTAAATGAAAATGGTAACTTGACACGTTATTATACAAAAACGAGTCGTTCAAACCCGTGCGATGCACCGGGCTTAGTTTTGTTGGTAATCGAGAATTTGCTTATGCGGATCAGCGTGTAAGTTTGATTGACCGGTTTGAAAGACGTTGTAGCATCGTATAACTTCACACTAAGGAGCGAGAAGCTGGATTAAAACCATACTTAGGTTGGAAGCTTCCTGTATTACTATAAATATGACAACTTTCTTTGTTTCTAACGGCGATCTCAACTACATATCTACATGATAGAATATTGGCCAGCTAGCTATACAATATATATATTAAATAGAAAGGTTATAAATAGCGTGAGGCGTGGCGTGGCGGCATGACCAAGCCTCACGCCTTAGCGACTATGGCGTAGCCTTTGCGTTTTTAAGGTGTGGCTTAAGGCGGCCAAAAATATGAAAATATTTATATATTTATATCATATTTCATATATATTAAGTTTACATAAAGCGTTGTACATATGAATAAAGTTAAAAACACTATCCTTACATGTAATATTCTTTATTTTGAAAAAAAGTAAAAATTTATAGGAGATGAATCTAAAAGGCTTGCCACGCCTCACGCTTTAGCGCGCCTTATCGCGCCTTTTCACGCCTCATCTCACGCCATGCCTAGAGTCGACGCTTTGGTCCATTTCGTAACGTGGAGGCCACGCCTCACGCCTTAGCGACGCCTTGATGCCGCAAAGGCGCGCCTTTTAGAACACTGTTAAATAGTCATCGCACGTGTCAATAATTAGATGCCAATCCGTTTTTTTTTAAAGTTCTTAATAGTTCTTTAGTGATTCGTGAAGGGATAAATAATTAGCATGTAAAGAAGCTTTTGTATCTTACGAACTTTGTGAAAAATAATAACTACAGTAAGTCTCTTTATAATTTATTCAATCAACCCCAGAGTTTATCTAAGAGGGCGGAGTATGGTGAAAAGATATAACTCTTCACTTAGGCCCCACACGCTGTCACATCAGCATCTCACTCCCAATCAAAAATACCCCTTCACTCATAACACACCCCTATCTCTTCATTTGAGCCCCACCACTCAAAATTTTATTTTATTTTCTATTTTTTAACACAAACATAATTCATTTCATTTAAATTAAAAATACAAACATACGGAATTTAAAAATACAATACGGAATACGAAAATACAATACGAAATTTAAAAATACAATACGGAAACGTTTTAATCGGGGCCTGGACGGAATACGTGTCCGGAGGCGTGACGTAATTGAACATCTCAAGTACAAAGCATAAAGAACAACTTCTAAGGGTACTTTTTAAAAATAAGCACCGTTGCATACATTAAAATATTAGTAAGTTACATTAATAAATCTTAAAAGGTTCAAAAGACAACATGCGGAAGCTTAAATAAGTTTGACAACGGTATTTAGGATAATCATAGATAAAATCTGAAATCTGGTTCGGCAATTTAGACTTCACATAAGTCAAGCAACAACTTCCAGCTATTCACCTGAGAAAAACATGCTTAAAACGGTCAACATAAAGTTGAGTGAATCCATAGGTTTAGTTCAAACGATGTTATAGTGGACCACAAGATATCAAATGTATGTGACAGTTATAACAGATACAACTTCACATAAAAAGGTATTACTGTTTCACTAAGCTCATGACACTGAAGCTAATTTGAGTGATGCACGCAATATGCTAGAAAGAGATTCTGCCCTACAGGTGTCCGACCAAAGACAACCTAACTAGTTCGACATGACATATATCCGTTTGTTCGGGCATCCCCGGGGTAGTGAGCGCTACTCACCCGGATAGGGATAATTAGTCCCAAATAGATCTATTTATTCATTCGCGCTTCCTCGACCGGTCCTCCGGTCAGGAATTGACAGTTCATGATAGTTCGGGCAGTGGTGGTCTAGCAGCTACTTAGGCAACACGTAACAGGGAAATCTCACGTAAAGTACTTGTGTCCAGTTTTAAAAACAAGCAATGCTTCTCACCCCAAGTTATAAAACAATTATTCAAAACGATTAAAAATGTGGGGCTATGAACTCACCTTAGTATTACAAGATAAAGAGTATACGTCAAAAGTAGGGTCGCTCGGAACGAACGGCGGTACACGGGTATGACCTAAAAGAATATGGGTTTCGATTTAGACTCGGAAGGTTATCGTACTATATTGATGCATGAACGTTTATTGTTATTTAGCAAACGTTAGTTGTACATTTAAAAACGTTAGTGATCGAGTTTTACGAAACGTACATATATAATATTATATTACTTATATAGATATTATATTATGCTATTTTTAATACATGAATAACATTGTTATTTATAATTTAATATTTCCAAATAGTTAAGTAATTTAATCGAAACAATTTATTATTTATGTTTTTTTCCAAATAGTTTATAAGTATAAAGATTTTTACAAAATTTCGGCATGATCCTTTCGTGTTTACACGATTTCCTAAAGTCGTAGACTTTAATTAAAAACCACTTTCAAACTACAAATTATATTTTATAAACTTAATGCAATCGTTTTCCACTTAAATTAAATCCAACGAGTTACTAGAACTCTTATTGGGCTTTTAGGCCCAACAAGCCTTTAAAAATGCTAGCGTACAAAATAAATAAGTCCGATATTTAAAAAGATAACAAACAAGTTCTAGGTTCATCAATAATCTACCACAAGCTCATAATAAGCCAAGACAATAAGCCGAACCCATAAGCTTATGAATAAGCTTGGGCCGTGAGTGGTGTTATGGGTGACGTGGGCATTAGGCCCATTAAGCCTTATTTGAGCTTATTGGTTAAGTCAAATAACCTTAATGTTTTACCCTTCCAAAAATAAGTTAGAAATAAGCATATAAATATCAAGGTACAAGAAATAAGCTTGAGAAATATTTTTTTATGTTGTCCTAGGTCACACGTGTACATATATATATTAACAAGCTCTAAAATAATCAAACAAGCTCTCAAATAAGCTCATAAATATAAGCCGAATGAAATAAGCTTAAAAGTATAGGTGTTATTACATGAAAATAACCACGATCACAAAACTATGATTTCCTTGTGCTCCTTTTTATAATATTCGAGCCGTATGTAAACCCTTTCAAGGTTTATGTAAAAGGGTTTATGTATTTTCAAAATCATTATTTTTACAAATAAGTTGTACAACAAACATTTATGCATCAAGAAGAGTAGAAAAGTACAAGTTATTTGAGGATTTGAAGACTTACAAAGAAAAATGATTTTTAGAGATGAACAAGGATCAAGAACAACTCAAATGTTGTTTGTTTTATTCCCGAATGATCTTAAATGATCAAACCTTCAACTTGTCTTCAAATATAAATGATCAAAGATGGAAAATGTAAAGATTTTGAGAGAGTGTGTGTTGGTTCGTGTGTTTTAGAGAGAGAGAGAGTGCAAGAAAAATGATTTTGTGTGTGTAGGATGAAAATGAATGATGATGAATGAATGTTTACTCAAGTTATATGGCAAGATTGCACACACACACATACATACATGCATGTGCCGACGGTTGGAGGGGGGACAAGAAAAGGGGACCAAAATGATCCACCTATCACACACTACATGGTACAAGGTTGTTCCAAATAAGATGGAAGTTTGTCTAGGCATCTAAATGATCAAAATTTGAATCCAATGTATGCACATACATACATAGCCGGTTATATAAGACCAAGGGGGGGGGGGACCAAATGTCTTCCAACTTTCTAGGAAGGCTAGTGCTCACTTATGAATTAATTTCCAAAGGTCTTGCATGCATAACATAGTATAGTTAAATTCCACGGAACCCGAAAATAACGAAACGAGTAACGACATCACGAAAAATTACAAAATTTTAAATAATGCCTTAAAACATAAAAACGTGGCTATTGCCAAAATACTACGACGTTTGGTGCCCCGGTTCGCTCCCGGTGACGATTTTCAGATAATAACGAAACGACTTCCCGGTTAAACGGTAAAGCTAAACGAAACTTTTAAAAATTCAAATTTCTACACGGAAACGGCTAATTTATTAAACGGAAATTCTCGGGTTGTCACAATACATGCATCAACAACACTCGATGTCTCAAGTCTGCATCAACACCGACATTTTTTTGCACCCGACGTAAATCACATAAGGTATACACAAACAAATTAAACTTGTAGGATGATCAAAGAAAAATATTTTTTTTAACCATTACATTTCTACAAAAGTATTTTTCATAAAAATAAATAAACACAAAATACTTTTTAATAAAAGAAATGTTTTATTTAAATATAAAATTTGAAATCTGGTTTTCCCCCTAGAATAGAAGCTTCTATACCAGATACAACATTCCCTATAAAAAGACAAAAAGTGGAGCGTAGTCTAGTGGCGGCCCCCTTATAGGGTCGGCGGCCCCCTTATATATCTGGGGCCGTCGGGACCGCCGTTGCCAGACTGTCAGCTTTGAGCTTCTATAAATAGTGGGCCATCTCCAACTATTTTTACAATATTTTTGTACGATTTTCTTTCAGTTCTTTCTCTCTCTAGATCTCACTAAATCTCTCTAAATCTTTGATCATTCAACTTGGTTAATTTTGTTTAAATGTGATCAAATCTTCTATCCTTTCCTCCTTTCATCAAGTACAAGAGAAGAACTTCGGTCATATTCAAGATCCAAACTTATGTAGTCTAGTTAGTCCATTTGTTACATATAAATCGAGTCCATGTCTTTCAATCTTTAGTAGTGTGTAGATCCAAATGATGTATATATTTGGATGGGTTGATTGTGGGTTGGTTAGTATTTTAGGCCTTAAAATACATTGGTGATGTGGTAGATTGGTT